>BGPR01007134.1:0-28677 GCA_013235015.1 Araneus ventricosus | reverse complement strand
CCCAGTCCAGCCCGACCGAATTACCAGCCAAATGAAAATTTTTCTTTATATTATTAACAATGGCAGACTTAGTCCTGGCGCTCCTGGTTATCCGTACGTATATTAACCCTGGCATCGTTTTTCACAGTCCAGCAGACCGCAAAAGATCACCGACGATGTTCAAAGCAGAAAGAGGCAGAAAAAAAGGATGTCAACGGATCCTAACTTTAAATACAGATAGAAAGGGAATTCCCCGGATCCGGGCTCGTGAAAAGTGAAGATTCTTGCGACTCTTTAAGTTAAAGTCGCTGTGCTTTTATCTTTGAATTAAAGTAGAAGTGCGTCTATGTTTTAAAATTAAGCAGTGTTAAAAAGGATTTATTTTAAAGATGGGAAAATTCTAATTTATTGCATGTATCTATCTGCCCAGATAAGTTCTGCAAAGATTTTGGGTTCGGTTAAACTTTCAGCTGCCAAGTATTGCCATGGTAGTACCTCAAACGAAACATCTAGACCTGTCTTGGTTACTGAACAGATGGGTATCAATATTTCTTTTATCCAATAGTTTTAAGGACTTCATGAAAAATACTCCAGAAGTTTTTGAGTCTTTCGTGAGCTGAGAGAAAAGATGATATTCTCGATACTTAATCTTTCTCGTAATTCCCAATCTTTTTGTTAAAAAATATAGAAATAAATTCTTCAAGATCCAGACGTTCTTCAGGCAAAATATCAAAGATTTAACCCTAGAAAGTAGATATAAAATTCTATCAGGAGACATGAAATCTCAACACATTTAAAGATGAAAGTTTGTTTGTGGGTATGTATGTCTTCTATACAAATCCACAATTTTTGTTCAATCATGATGAAATTTGGCATACATCACCTTCGAGACAAAAGGAAGGTCACTGCCAACTTTTTAAAGTCCAAAAATTAATTAAGATGTCAATGAATCAAAAATTGAGCAAGATTTTGACGTTTTCTGCCATATCTTCCGAAGCGATTACTTCACAAGGATGATTTTTAGACCATTTTAAAGTTCAAAAATTACCTTTTTAATGATAACACTCGAATTGAGGCGAGACTTTTTCCTTAATTTAAACAAATTTTTAAAAGTATTTTGTTGTTGATACAGGTGCAGTTTTATAATTTTTTTTATTCAAACCAGTTTATCAAACCTCTCAGCACGTGCCTCTGCCTTTAAAGATGCGTTAAATATTACTTTCTTTGAAAATTAAATCCAAAGCAGTATTTTACCTCTTTTATTTTGTACTACACGCCCTTTTAAACACTGCTTACACTTTAACGTAGGACTGCGTTCCTCCCATTGGGGTCTCAGGAAGGAATTTGATTCACACGCCAAAATGCCACAAAAAACGTTGTATGGGAGATCCTCTATATCTCGGTAAATACATATGTTAAAAACATAACTAATGTCTTATTTTAGAGATAAAGGGTAGAAACTTCGAGAAACAAAAGAGTCACGCGAGTAAAGTAATCCTACGCCTGTAACATCAGTGGCTGTTTGAAAAAGACAGCCTCCATCTTTTTTTTGTATCTGTTGCCCCACGTCGTGATTTCTATTAAATATGATCATAAATGTTATGTATAAGGTTTTGATTGTATGCATAATCAAAAGATGGCAGCGCTATAAAAAGCGCGCGCTGTATTTTTTTTATTTATTCTATTTTTATGGTAAGTTTGAATCTGCCATTTTCTTTCAATTTAATATGTTGTCAGTAAATCAGATTTGTGTTGGGCATTTATTAAATTTAATAACTTCTTAAATGCAGGAAAACTTATGAATTCTTATGTTCCGTTTTTGATTGTTACTGCTTACAACTGGATTTTCTAAATCAATAAGTACAGAAGAACCCCAGGAATCCGAACTAATTGGGGCTGACCTCTGTTCGGATTCCGGGGAATTCGGATTATCCGGGAAATTCGGTAAAATATTCTTGCTATATCAAATGCAGTTGAGTATTTATTGACTCTGGGTGCTCTGTGAAAGAGCACGCGGCGATTCGCACGGTAAAGTGGCAAACAAGTTGAGGGTAAAAAGAAGATATCTGAGTTTTTTTCCTCTAATTAAGGTGCTGTCAAATACTTCTCTTAAGTTAGGAATAAGCATTAGCTTTGTTTCTGATTCGTAATTGTTATTTTTCCTTCATTTTTCAGTAAAAGTTTTCAGAAAATTAAGAAAGGGTTTTCGAATTACCCTGGTTCGTATTTCCGGGCTTCTACTGCATTCTGTGCACTATCAGCGTATGTCGATTTGTTGAAGCCGATCAAAATGCCACCGAAGAAATGGAAGAGAATTGGTCAGAAACTCCATCAGTCAACAGGAAATAAAACCACTCTTGAATCAGGAACTCCTAAACAAGGGAGCTTCGTCTAGGGCAGAAGTGTGTCAGCGCTTCTACGCCAAGACCGAGGGTAAGAAGGAGATAACCACGAAGGAGTCACTCCCGTCGGCATATTTACAAACCCTACCCTGATAGAACTGAGGCAGGAAATCGGACAATATGATTGGCTCGCTTCGCCGAGAGCCATTGACGTCGTTCTTTGCTCTCGTACGGAAATTATAACAAAACAAGCGATTGAATGTGGACTTTTAATTAGTTTAGGTTTCCGTTGCTGGGACTTCGCGAATTTTGTTCTACGATACACACCTACGTAGCAATTTTATTTAGTCTAGAGATTATCCTTTTTTTTCGTTTTATTATTATTGGCCTTAATAATAATAATTAATAATTTTACTATTATTTGGCATTAATTATAGTTAGATTAGTTGACTTTGAAACATGAAATGAACTATTTTCACTGGAATGACGTCAAAAAAAACCTAACAACATTAACCTGTTAGTTAATATCCTTCAAACAAAGTTGTTATCATTAGACTTTTCGTTAGTATAATTTCTTACAGTGTGGGATGTTTTATTTTTTATGATATTTTAAAAAATAATTTCATTTTTAAAAATATTACAACCCACGGAAGAATGTTTTCTTTGCTCATGTGTGTGGGAAAACGGAGAAAAGCAGGACGACTCTTGTTTTGTTATGATTGCCGTACGCTACGTGCGAGAGCTGAATAACGACGTCACTGCCCCTCGTAGCCAATGGTATTGGCCGATTTCTTGCCTCAGTTCTATGAGGGTAGGGTTTGTAAATATGCCTCCCGTCCATCCGGAGCACGCTGGGAAAGCATGAATGACTCGTCCGCCACGGCAATTAATCCGGCACTGTGGTCCCCGCATTACAGCCCTCATTAAGAGAGCTGATTCGAAGACCCCTCAGACAGAGGTACGACCCGTCATCGATAGAGGTAAATCGAACATACACCATTATTAAATTTCACCGGGATGCAAGAATCTGCTTACTCATACTGCAGGTTTTGATCCCCATATTTCAGGTGTCCCTTAAATGGAAATAATGTTGACTGTTTTCTTTGCCTGTAGGGTGTTGTGCATTAGGAATTTCTATCAACTGGTCAGACTGTCAGTGAAGAATATTTCGGTGATATTTGAGTGAAGCAATTCCTCGAGAATGACCTGAAGTGTGGCAAAATAAATCATGAGTTTTGCCCCAGGATAATGTGGTATAGCATCGTAATTTTACTATTTCTGAATTGTAGACAAAACAATTAACAATACAGCTCCACAAATCCTGAATTCACCTGGTGCAGCAACGATGAGATCTTTTCTTATTTCGAAAGCTGAAACTGCATCTTCGTGATCTCCGTTTTGAGTTTATTGTTGCGCAGTGGCGGCTCGTCCATTAGGGCTGCAGAGCTTCAGCCCCCTGAAATTATTTTAAAACTAGTATTTTCGTTTTCATTCTAATTGGCTTACTTTTCCACTTTAAGAGTTCCATGATAATCGAAAATGGCAAAAAAGTATTAAAAATCGTAAAAGAAAGACGGAAAATAAATAAAAAATTAAGCATGCATTGAGCAACGCAGAGCTCTCATTCGGAAGAAAAAAGCAAACCTTTCTCACATTGAAATTAGAACGCCGTGAGCTGCACTACGGAGCAGCTCATGCTTGGAGCGACTTCTTCATTTGGCCTTTTTTCTCTTTCTCTCAGTAGTTCCGTCGTTAAGTAATTTTTTGCTCCTTTATTTTTTGGGGGTTTTGATTACGAATCTGAGATTTGCCACCAAAAATTTTTGTTCGGATTTAAGTTATAGCCGAAAAACATGAAAAAATATTTTTCCCGGTTTTTTGCTTATAAATTAAAAATTACCAATTTTTAGTATATCATCATTATATACCAAAATGATCACCATAAAATTTCCTACAACTTAGGTCAATGCAACTTATGAAACACTGCTTGTTTCTGAGCTAACGAGCCGCCACTGTTGCTGCGATAGTGAAAATTCACTATGAACCCTTAAGTGGCTTTAAAAAAAGGCCCATTAGACATGTTTTGAGGATTACAATGAATATTGGCAGAGATCACTTTGAAGGAGATGTAATAATTATTGACAAATACATTGGTATCCTTTGTTTTATGACAGCATTCCTGATATTTTGTGATCACAGTTGTGTTATGTTTCCCTGTTTTATCTTATTTTTTTCATTGATTTATTTTTAGGTGTTTTTTTTGCAAATATTTTCGATAACGTTTTTGTACCATCTAAAGATTTTACGTTTTTAAAATGCCCACGCCTATCCTGCCTAACCAAAGGGTGTTGTGATGTCTCCCCTTTTCCCACGACGGTTCAGCCAGACCACACCTGCCGAAGCCCCCGAGGGAACGACACAAGATGAGCGTAAGTGGGTCATAAATCTGCCAACCTTACGCAAGTCTTAATGACTTGCGTAAGGTTGGCAGTGCCCAGTAGTGTTGGCCCAGTGGAGTGCGGTTTCTTTTAGCTTTCAGTGGCAAGTCCACCGGCGTTTAAGCCGACAAAGACCTCCGTTTAAGATTGACCACAACCAATCAACGCCATGAAGAACGGCACACGACTGCAGTTGGGTGATTTGTCAAGCTTGAGGACGAATCACCAGCAGGCACCACTCCCCTGTCTTTTGAAGGTAATAGTCCAGTCATTAGGTGCTAAAAAGGAATGATTTAAAGCAAATTCTGGTGGAGTCGTAATTTTTTGCTCCTATATGTGTTTTGGGGTGCTGATTACGAATCCGAGGTTTCCCACCAAAACCTTTTGTTGGAATTTTAGTTATAGCCAAAAATCATGAAAAAAGTTGGACTTTTCCCCCAGTCTTTTGCTTATAACTCAAAAACTATCAACTTTTTTATGGCATCATCATATATCAAAATAACCAGCACAAAATTTCCTACAATTTATGTCCATACTATTTTTTCGTTACGCGTACCGTTTAAGTGCTATAACTGGTTGAAGTTTGGCGAATTTTTGACTTGCCTGCTAGCTCGGCTTGAACAACAACGAACCATCCAATCTGCATGAGCGAAATTATAGATCTTACTAAATAAATTCCTACTTAATTAATATACTTTTCTATCGTAAACCTCTTTGTGCAAATAAAGATTTTATCAGTTATATTATGAGTATACTTGCATAATCTGCACAAAATTCCTTCTAAATCTTTCTACCCTGGTATTAACTGGCTTTCGCGGTTGTGAAGTAAACAACAGAGTAAATATCACCAAATTTTTAATAAGTTAGGAGGCTTGAACATAGCCCTGTTATTGTCCCCTACCTGCTTTTGGTATTAAAAGAATCGAAGGAAATTATTTTAATACTATGAAATTCAAAAGAAATGACAGAGTGCCACTACTAGCTCTAATAAGTGATGCCATCAAGGTACATGATGAAAGTGTATCTATCAACCCTACAACGCTTTTCCAGATAATTTATATTACAAAGCAATCGGATGAACTAGATGATGTCTTAACATTTGAACTATGTCCCTTTCCATTACCTCTGTTTGATGAAGCTGTAATGCGAAAAGGCACGAAATCCTCTTTATACAAAGCTTTCAAGCCATGTACACGGGATTTTAATGCTGAAAGCGGTGTGTATATCATTGATGGAGGATACTTGCTGCACAGAGTCATCTAGAAAAGGGGTTCAACTTTTTCATCAATTTGTGATAATTATGTGATATATATGTTTGTACAAAGTACAAATCAACTGCTCTAGTCATTTTCTATGGGTATCCTGAAAATGAAACAGTAGGAGGCACTAAATGTGCAGAATGGGCCAGAAGAACACAGAAAGAAATGTCAAGTGAAGCAATGTTTGATGAAACGATGATACGAACTGTTTCCTAAGAAAAATTCCTGGCCAATCCTAAGAACAAGGATAGACTCATTTCCATCCTGATGAACAAGTTCTCCTCAGTAAACATGATATACAAGAAAGCAGACGAAGATACTGATTGTTTAATTGTGAAAGCTATAGCTTTGACCCCAACACATCCGTCTGTGGTTGTCATAGGTGAAGATATCGAACTTTTTGTCATCTTAATTGGCATTTGTACCTTTGACAATGTATATTTCCTAAAACTAGGAAAAGGAAAATCGCTGAAAAGATATTTTCTCCTCATACAGTTTTAGAAAAAGAATCGCCGACAATATTTTATTCATACATGCCATGAGCGGATGTGACACTACATCAGCTCTTTTTAATTATGTTAAATTGAAGTTTGTGCAGACTTTGAAAAACAATAATGATCTCCTCAAAGTAATTGAAATTTTTAAGAACCCGGATATGACCCCTGAAGCTGTTGTGGATGTAGGGAACCGCTTTCTTGTGGCATTGTATGGCTACCCAATAACTACCTCGGATACTCCATCCTTGAATAATCTTTGCTATAAATGTTACATGAAATCTTCATTTAACAAGAGTAGCAACATGTCCTCGCTTCGCAGCTGCCCACCAACATTCCCTAAAAGTTTACTATTAGATCCAGCACTGGCTTGGCAATAAAAAGAGACCTGGAGAAAGGGGTTGAGAAAGAATAAACAGTGAGCTTCAACCTGAAAAACTCTGAAGTCCCCCGCACCTGACTCCATCCTCCCATGCAAGATATCCTGCAAGTGTAAGAAGAGGTGCACAGGAAATTGCAGCCGTAGGAAGGCCTCAGAATTCTGTTTCAATGCTGCATCCTCATGTTGGGCAACTGCAAAACAGAGGGATTCAACTAATTAATGAGATGAGGATGATGAGGTGAAACCAATACTGCCCGAGATGAGGCGTCTTTATCTTTGCATGTGGAGGAAGACACGGGATCTTTCAAAAATATTGGACCATAAGCCAAAGCGACCAAGATAAAGTGAGAGACTGTGAAGTAGCAGAGTAAGATCATATTTATGACTATAGTTGTATATTATTAAGATGACTTTAAAGTTTAGAAATGTACTTTTTCATATTTTTTTCTTGGTTACTATATACCAAGTAATTCAAATTAATTAATAGAAATTAATAAAGTTTAATTAAAAACCACACTAAGTACTTTGAGTTGTTTGTAAAATAACATTTATTGTGAAAGTGAATCTAAGTTTCCATCAACATCAGCCTTTTAGAGCTAATCAAGGAATTTCATTCATAACTAGCACTTATGTCCGGCGTTGCTCGGGACTAAATTACCTTCATGTCTAATATAACAGATGAAAAATTTATTTGAAAACGGAACATTATGGTAGAAAAAGTGTATTAAATAAGTAAAGTATATTAATAGTAAGATAGCAAATTTTAGTGTATACAGATAGGAAGATTTGTTATTTTTCAAGCCGAGCTAGCAGGTAAGTCAAACTTTAGCCAAACTTCAACCAGTTATGGCGCCTAAACGGTACGCTTAACGAAAAAATAGTATGGACATAAATTGTAGGAAATTTTGTGCTGATTATTTTTATATACGATGATGCCATAATAAAGTTGATAGTGTTTGAGTTATAAGCAAAAAACTGGGGGAAAATCCATTTTTTGTTCATGTTTTTTAACTATAATTAAAATTCCAACAAAAATTTTTGGTGGGAAACCTCGGATTCGTAATCAGCACCCCAAAAAATATATAGAAGCAAAAATTTACGACTCCACCAGAATTTGTTTTTAAAAACTACCTAATGACTGGACTAGTAAGGCGTTTAAAAGAGATGGAAAGGAGAGAGAGAGAAAGTTAAACAGACGGAGTGCTATCTCCGTCGTGTTTGTTTGTCAATCCGAGGGCCGGAAATCAGAACTGAGAACGGGCGTTTTTTGACCCCGTGTGTGGCCGAAAGCATCTCGGTTGGAAAGTGTCCCTTTGGTGGACGATTTCAAACTTCACCGACACTCGATATTTTATACCGATCCTCGGTATTTCTCATAACTCGCCCTGAGTTGTCTGTAGACTGCTGAACTCTCATAGTTCACCGAACTCTGCGCTGGAACTATAATCTCACCGTTTGTGACTTCGACGTACTCAAGTTACGCATTGCGTGTCTAACAGTGATTTTCGACTGCATATCACTGACTCTCGCGATTGATATCCGGGACTTTATGTATCTTTGACCTTAAGTAAGTATTTAACAAAATGTACATATACTGTAATTTAGCAGATTACTCAAGAAATTTAATTAAAATTATGATGCTGAAGATTCGTGACTTCTTGAAGTCTGCTGATCAAACCTCAGACAAACTAGGCCACGACACTACAGTGCATGTCACGATTTGGTGGGAGGAAAAATTTTATTACAAACATTAGCGTAATACAACACATTAAAAACATCCAATATAATACAAAAAGTATGTAACGCTCGCCAATATGTGGCGGCGCGCGTTTTCTGGCTCTGGCAACCCTATACTGAAAAAGAGAAGACGCAGAGGCGAACGAGAGAGGTTGAGAGAGCGGAGAGAAAAGTCGGGTGACGAAAGGGTTGTTGAGAAATGTTTGCTGTTTTACGCTGAAAAGCGATGGGAAGAGTCTTATCTCGTTAATCGAGATCCCTTGAATAGCCTAGGGCTATCAGCATCTTTATTCTCATGTCATAGCTATTCGTTGATTTATGTGTTTACGTTTGAATGTCTCTGTAATAAAATACTTGGAGACAAATACAAGTTGGTCTTTTTTCTTTTCCTTCCCTTACGCCAGCCCAGCAACTACTACTCAGATCTTGGGAGTTCGAAGTTTTCTTCTCTTTTAATTTTGGAAGAATCCAAGCAAACCAAGAGGTTAGGTTAGGTTATATTAACGTCCCGTTTTGAAGCAACACGAGGGCTATTTAGGGACGGACCTCGTAATTTTGAACCGCGGTCAGATGACGAGGACGACACCTGAGCTGGCACCCCCTCTCCAAACTTCCGCGCCACACCAACGGGAGGACGTTTGGCCACTACGTATGATTTAGCGTGCAACAGGCCCCATACACGGCGGATCTTCAGTGGAATCGGGTTTCGAACCTGCGACCCTCCGGTCCCGAGGTCGAGACCTTACCACTAGGCCACCGCGGCCTCAGCAAACCAAGAGGGTTTGACAAAGTAGGTAATACAATACGAAACAATATAAGTAAAATAATGCAATATAAGTAATACAATACAAAATATAAATGTCAATATAAATACAATAAAATACAAACAGCAAAAATTATAAATAATAAATAAAGACAAATACACGTAATCAATAAAGATACATACATAAAATAAGCGAAAAATGAAAAATTAATAAAAGCTAATAAATAATAAATAAAATTTTGAAAAAACGAAGTCTGAGATACAATTTAGAAAAGAGAGACAGGGAAAAAAATGTAAGAAAAAACAATTACGTATTTACGTAAATGAATTTTACCTTTATGTATTTAATAAGTATTAAAAAGAAAAAAATTATATCATTGAATAGCATTTTTCCTGCTAATTCCATTAATCATTTGACCATTTCCTTCAAGCTCTCCAGATCTTTTGACGCCTGTAAACTGGAAGCATTCAGAGAATGGCCTGTGTTGCTATAAATCCCACAATACCTCAATTCAAAACGTGAGTATTAAATCTTTTGCCGTCCATCTATTACCGATGTTCTCAATTTTCTGTCTTATTTAACAACAAAGATGAAATTTTAAAAAGTTATGCGCCCCATAATTATTGTGTAACAGCCAGGAAAGCCAATATTCCGAGCTAACTAGCTGATCGCCAAGGGCGGCTAATTGAAAATACGTAAATGAAAAACAAATATAGATTGAAAAACAATCAATTCAATAGTTTAAAAAAATTAATGCAACTTAAGAAATGCATTAAATTGCACGCACATTTTTTTACTTATTTTTTAGTGTCATAATTTAAATATTTAAGATAAAGACATACATCCCAAATAGAAAATGTATTCCAAGTAAAAGTAATCCTAAATTTTTCTCCCTAGAATTTAAAAAGCAATGTCGATAAAAGTTCCATCAAAATGAATTTGCTTTCAAAAATAAGGAAAACCTTTCCTTTGGAGTTTAATAAAATAAGACATTAATCTAAACATTTTAATAAAGAAAGATGAAACAATTACTAACATATTTGGTTGCTTAGTAGAACAATGTTGCAAAAAATATGTTAATTTGATTATTCAATATAATTTATTTATGTACGATTAATTTTTATCTATTTCGCTAATGAACTTAAAAGGCTTGAAATAGATAATTTACAAAAAAAATTTACGTAACAAATTAATTCAGAAAAATAAAAAATTGGAACTAGAAATTTGCGAAATTTTTCGGACTAATCTTGGTAGTGGCATGTACGCTCAAATTGAATTAGATATTTATAGATTTTTATCATAATTTAATTCTTTTTGAAAAAATAATTACATAATTTTTAATTGCATGACACAAAAGTATTACGTTGAATTATGTACTTCGAATTAACAAGTTAGCAATCTGAAATTCTGTGCGAATATAAAGATTTAATTAAGATTATACGCTCATTATTGCAGTTTAAAAACGACGTTCAAAACAATTTATAGTATT
Organism: Araneus ventricosus; assembly: GCA_013235015.1. Taxonomy (NCBI): domain Eukaryota; kingdom Metazoa; phylum Arthropoda; class Arachnida; order Araneae; family Araneidae; genus Araneus; species Araneus ventricosus. The sequence goes on along the minus strand of BGPR01007134.1, from coordinate 17,793 downwards.
TTTTAATTCAAATAAAACAAATAATTATAAATGTAATTTTTTTCATTTAATTTATTTATCTTTCCCTAGCTCTTTTTATTAAGATTTATCGTTTATTTATTTGGAACTTCATTTGTTAATTTTTAATGTAAACATTTTAATCTTTTACATATGCTTTTTTAGTTAGTTTTATTTTCAGTCCTGTGGAAGGTTTTGCCTTGAAACTCTAAATGTGTACAAGTTTATTCGCATTTGAACAGCATTTACATGTTCTCACTCTAAATATTATGAAAGATAAATTCTCTATAACGAAGTTTGTCATTTTTTAAAATTTTCTTTATAACGAAGTTTTTAATTCGAATGATGAGGCTTCTTTAAACTTCCAGCGGCCGGGCAATGTGAGAGATGCACTAGAGAAGAATTTCATTTTATACAGTGGAATCTCCCTATAACAAAATCGCTTGGTTCCATTTGAAAAATTCGCTATAGAGAAAATTTCGTTATATGGAGATTAGAGATTTTTGCAGCTATTTAAGTAAATGTTACAAACCTTTTAGTATGTGCGATAAGTTCAAAAATATTTAATTATGACTTTCAATTAAAAATGAAGTAATATTCACTATAAATTTGTTAAAATTATACTAATTTTTATTGTATAAATAAAATGCTCAAAGTGAAGACAATTCACCAATTTAGAGAATAATATGTACTAGTACGAATAAACATGAAATGCGTATTGTCACATCCATTTGCGGTTTCCACCCCGATTCTTGGAATCTTGACCCGTAGAAATGTTGCTCCCTCTGTAGAAACCCAGGTCCCCACAACTGCATTACCCTTCACATAGCATTCTATTGTTATGTGTTATCGCTGGAAACAGACACGTGTGAGCGATTTGTTTGCCCAGAAATTAGCAACTTTCTTCAAAAATGACAAAAATCGAAAAGATAAAGGTCTGAAAAAAATTCGCTATAGGGAGACAACCACTTCGTTATATGGAGCATACTTTGAATGATATTTAACATTCCGATTAAAAATTTCGTTATGGGGAGCTGTAGGGAGACTTCGTTGTAGGGAAACTCTACTGTATATTTTTACCAGAGAGCGCTGCGAAAGCATGACCTTGGCTATTCTTCCAGCTCCTTTCGACGAACTGTCAGTCATCGTTTGCATATCGAAGCGTTAATAGGAATCTGCGAATCTGCTATTTGTATTTCGGAGATACTCGTGAGTGTTTAGGCTTAAGTCAGTAAAATGAATATAAAACTGACTTCTTGATTTTTATCTCTAAATTTTAATTGTTTTTTTTTACTTCCATATTGTTTTCGCAGTTTTTTATTACAAAAGTAAATATTTCAATTGAAATATTAAAAATTTATTTCTTTTGTTTTCACGTCATTCAGCTAATTTTTTTGTCATTTTATATCGTTTTATGTTTGCATTGTTTCCCATTCTTTTTAAATAAAAATTGTTTAATATAAATGTACTTATTACACCTTACGCAATTACAACCTAATTTTAATAATAACCCTTTTAAAAATTGTTAATTTGCAATACCGCATCCAGGAAACATTCGCGACCTCTCATATTGGTATAGAGATGTAGAGATGTATTCTCATATTTCCAGTTGTCGCGACTCGATATAAGATAATGATATTCAACCAATGTGTCGAAGCGTTTCGAATTAATTTAAAAGATATCGATGATAGCAGATTATAATTACTTTCCCCAAATCACTTTAAAACAAACATTTCTACATTTGATTTCTCGGAATTATCTCTTGAAAAAGGTTTTTGATTGAATTCTAGAGTTTGCGTTCTCGTCTAATAAATATAGATTCTCATTCCACTAACAAGGGTGGATTTGAAATTACTTCTCTAGATTGGTTTAAATGAGTGATTTCCCAAATGCGTCAGAATAAACTCAATTTTGAGAACTCGAATTGCAAATCTCCTTACAGAACTGTCAAGGCATTTAAATTACTATTATTTAGCTATTTTCCTACCGAGAGTAGCATTAAAATATTTCAATACCAATCAGATAAAATCTTGCAAAGGACGCTTTTCAAAGGGACAGGAAACTTTGTATTAGTAGAGTAAATTAATATCATATTAATTTCAAAAGAGTAATATTAAGAAGAGTAAGTTAAATAAGTTAATATTAATGAGAGTATAAATAAAAGAAGAGTAATAGCTATATGCTTAATTACCAGATCTAAAAAATCCGCTTCAAATTTATTAGTGTTTGTTTGTTTAAGAAGTAATACTGAAGGATAAATATTTTGCCGCGTATTATTAAAAGTTCCATGATTAAATACAACAGCGACAAACTTTTTACGTTTTTTCGTATGTTGTTATTTACACTTATTAATATAATAGGTGGTCTTTTCTTCCTGACGAGCTGCTTGCCACAATATTTTTCAAATTATTAAATTTTTGTCTTCCTTTTTCGTCTTTTGTTTCTTGTGTGTTTGATATTTGGCTTTTTTGTTGCTGCAGCTTTTGAGCGAATGAACTTTCTCTCTTTTTAATATGGTTTTTCTTGCACTTGTGGTGTAATTTAATTTTTGTTTAAGCTTTGCTTAAGCATTTTTAATTTTGTTCTTGTTTTATTTATATATATATATATGAAATGTATTCTTTATTATAGTCGTTAAATGATTAAACAGGCCGAGTTAAATTCTAAATTTTCATTTTATTATGGGAGAGTGACGAAATGTACGTACATCTTCGTTTAAGTTTTTAAGCCAAAAGTTAACAAAAGATTCCTGCTTTTTCTCAGGTAGGGATTTAACAGATAGACATGTGATCAAAGTGAAGGGAATAATAGCTATTTTTAGTATGTTACGTAAGTGTTTTAGGGAAAATGCATGGCGACAATAAGTCGCTGATTTCGCGAGTTGTGTGCGCGTGGAAACGATTAAAATATTCTTTTAGTAATAAATATGCCAAGACGAGAGATTTAATATACCTCCAGAGCGGGAAATAGAACGAAACTAGAGTTTAAGAAAAGTGATTTTGGAATACATTAAGCCTTTAAAATAGATAATATTAGAATTTGAAATAAAATTAAGTGAGATTATTGCATATATATATATTAAGGAAGATTTAAGGGAACTAAGTAAGAATTTTGACAAAGAATTTAACATAAAAAAGATTAAACGATATATGTTTGGATTAAATAAAAAAGAAATAAAAGCATGTAGAGAATTAATTTTGGATAATAATACAGACTCACATGGATGGGACTTGCTTAGAGATATCTTCAAATTTCTACATAAAAAATTTAATTTATCTCATAACACTTACAATAAGAAATATATTGAATACTGTACATTCCTTTTTATGAACAAAAAGTATGACAAATGTAAATTTTCTGTTATATTAGATAAACATATTAATTGCTTCCCTATAAAAAATATTAAAAATTAAACGCGCACTTAAATATAACAAACAATTAGGCAGAATGATTTTTAACTATAATAATATTAAAGAAAGTAATAAGAGTGATGATTGCAACTGTATAAAATATAATGATTTCTTGAATGAAGATCATGGACATGTAATTACTGGAGATTGGAATATTGTTAGAAATGAACAACTTGGAGAGTTAATGAGTAAAGGTACAAAACATCGTATAGCTATAGCTAATAGTAATGAAATTATTAAAAAGCAAATTTAAAAAGATATTGAGAAATTTATTTTAAACATGGCAATTAAATATAGTCTGCCATTAGAGACATTTCATGAATTTAGACAAAAAACTTTATCAGATCTTTTTAACTATAATTTTAAATCTAATGATTATATTAGATATCCTGATATTAAAAAACAAATTAAAGAGTTGCAAACAGAATTTTTAATAGTCTATGTAGACAAAGTGCCCAGTAATTTTGCTATTGTATGTAAATATTTTTACAAAAATGTACTTAATGATCATATTATTAACAGCGATATTTATAAAGAGACAAAATTAGGCGACAGAGAAATTTCTAATAGAATTCATGCCTTCCATAAAAAACTGGGAATTAATTATATTAAAAAAGTTTATCCTCACATCTTTCTTACTCTTATAAAATTTCACAAGAGTCCTCTTAAATTTAGAAGCGTTACTAATGGCTGCTATACTTATATCACAAAATCTCGCAAACTCTTGCAAAAATACATAGAGACAGTGATAGAGAATTTAAATAAGCAAAAAGATACAATTATAGTAAATAATAGTGTAGAGATATTAAATGTGATTAAACATGTAGAAATATCTAGTGTATGACATATGACTTCCAAGATTTATTTAATAATATAGAGATTGAAGATTTGATTAATACCTTAGTTAATATACATAAAGATTTTGATCTTAAGAAAGATATCAGCATTAATAATTTTAAAATTCTTATCAATCTTGTTCTAAAAGAAAACTATATCTTTTTTGATACTAAGATTTTCCATCAAATTAAAGGAGGTCCAGCTAATAATAGTTTAGCAAATATTTACCTACATTACTATGAGAAAGACTTTACTAATTATAGCCACAGTATATTTTTCCGTTATATAGATGATTCGATATTATTCAATAAAGAAATAGACCTTAAGCCACATATTAATTTCTATCCTGATTATTTAAAACTTTTAAAAACTAATGACAATGGATTAGCTGCAGAATTTCTAGATCTAGATATAAAAATTATAGATAATAAAATAGTAACAGATATCTTTGATAAAAGAAATGCATTTAATTTTCAAATTAATGAATTTCCTTATTGGAATAGTAATCTTAGCTTTTCTGTCTTCAAGAATTTAGTGAAGAATTATATAATTATTAATAATAATATTAGTAACAGACAATGATAATAGAATTAAGAACATAAAAAATTTTTATTGTTATGCAATGGTTTATGGAATACAAAATAGTTTTTTAAGAGTTTATATAGATAAGAAATATTTAGGTCATTTAGAATAATGCATTCTTACTGGTATTTCATGGAATATTTTAATTCTTTGCTGGTAGGTTTGTGTTTATTCATATTTTACAAGTAATGTGTAATTTTTTTCCTAATTTGGTTCTTGTTTTACTGGTTTCAAATTTATTACATAGATGGCGCAACGATTTTTAAATTGAAATATTCCTTATAATAGACAGTTTTTCCAATTTTCAAATATTTTCTAGATAACTAAGTGTATTACATTTATTAACTGGTTTTGAGATTTTTAATTAAAATTCTTACTGATTCTTTAATTTCATAATTAATTATTTCATTTGGTCAATTTTGTAGTTTCATAGTTGGAATTCTTGTTGTTGCAATATGTGACGTCAGGATAAGTGACTGTATATATTAAAAGTGTTGAATCCTGGTAAGGATAGGTAGAGACACTGATTATTTAAAGTTTAATGAATAAGTATGGGTATTTTATTGAAAGATGTATTTATTGTTTTCAGTGCAATATATTGTTGTTTTACATATTTTTATCTTGAATTTTAGTCCTTTCCATATAGTATGTCTTCTAGTTAGGGTTAGTGTATGATTTTTCTTCCTAAATTCTTTCATTTTAGGGTAAATTACCCTGTCTGTTTTTCCAACAACTATAGTAACAGGGATGGTTTGTACAGCAAAATTAATTTAACCTGGCTTAAGCTTGTCCACAGCCAAGCTGCTATATTAATTGTTGAAAACTCCTTATATATGGATTGCCTTTTTTCAATACTTTTAATAACAACAGAGTTTTTTACATGTTGACATAATTGTTTAATTTTCGTTCATGTTATTTATAGTATTTACAATTCTTTAGACTTTGTTTTAGATTTGGCTGTATTGTTTAAATTATGAATTTTTAGTATAGGATTGGCTTCATGATATGTCTTGTTTACTTTGTTTTATGTAAGATCATATATATATATATATATATATATATTGCACTTTCATAATTTCCTTTGTTAGTTTCATTTGTCTTCTAAATCCTTACAAAATCAAAAAAAGATCTTCTTCAAGGGCAACAAAATTATTCTGCGATGACTTAAGTTAAAGCATCAGAAACAAATCTATCAAGCTCAAATGTTTTTTCCTAGAATGCATCGTGTCCTCATTGTAGCGAGCGAAGTAAGGGTTTGTGTCGCAACCTTCTGAGGGTTGGCGAGAATTTACGAGCAGGGGGGAAGAGCCCTCTAATCAGAAATAAATTAGGTAAAATGCTCTATAAATGAAGAACTTTCTGTCTTTAGTTTGATTAAAATTTCTGACTATTCATTAAATCCACTTGAAAAAAAATTAAAAATAGCTTAAGTATTTTTAAAAATGATGAATGCATATTTTTTATTTAAGTGAGAGATGCATACTTGCATATTTCTTCTTTAAACATAGTCTTATGCTTTAATATAATTGCATACAAATTTTATTCTTGTATTTTTTGAAGATATATCCATCGGAGATGAGCATTCAACAATTGGTATGCATGATAAGTATCCTGATTGCAAATTAAATTATACTGGAGATTTTTGTGTTTAATTACAGAACATTTTTCGCAAAATTTGGTGTCATCTACGAATTTTCCTCTATTGTATAAATTCACGAGCTATCATAAATTCTCTTTATACATCACTTTTTTATTAATGTCTGTAAACTCCTGTAAAAATAAACACATGTTTACGAAGAATCGAGTGCACTTATGAAAATAATGATATCAATGGCGAAAAACATTTTTTTCATTTAAATCTCATTTTTTTTATTAAACAATGGCTAAGTGAAGAAGATACTACTTAATAATAGTTTTGAAAATTTTATGTAAATAATTTGTAACAAAACACCTTTGTTTCTCTCAACTGCTTACTAATCATTTGAAAAATATGTATTGGTTAATCTTCCGTCTAAAATCCTATCCTTTTTTGGCAGTTTTATTCTTTCAATTTTACGTATTCTAACTTGAATTTAACTGCTTGAACAATTGTATCCTTGAAATTGTTGCTGAACAACGAATATTTCATTTAAAAAAACACAAAATGATGCAACAAATCCGGTATACTTTTGTAATAAGGAATTAATTTTCCATGTAAATAACTCCATTAAAAAAAAACAAGATTCGGTAGAAAAAAAGCCAAAAATACTTTTAATATAACTAGAAAATCCCCCGTAAATCCCCCTGCAAATTACCTCTTCATTCGAGAGATTTCCCGTCAAATTTGAAGTGTTTAAATAGATATGCATGCGAGATAAATGTTTAACATTGATTGAAAACAAATAAAATAAACATATGTTTTACAGTAAACTACTTCATGATTGTAAAGTATTAAATTATAGTAAAAAATATATAAAAATATGTACATAATAATTCAATAACCATGAAATTCTCAGCTTGTGAAACGTAAATCAAAAGTTAAAATTTCAAAGAAATTCTTTTTCGAAATTCTAATCAAAACAAAGCACTTCTCTGCTTGTCAAACGTTGCTAAAAAATATTATCAAATTATATCATCACGATTGCAATAAATAATCAGATGCATCATGGCGTCCAAACTGTATCACCCGCATGATAAACCACTGACGTGATTTACTACTTTCTATTAAAAAACGGAAATTAATTTGAAATACATGATTAATATAATTTAAAATTTCTCGGGAACTATTGGTCATAGCGAGATAAATTTTGTACCAATCGATAGCAAATATTATTACTGAAATTTAGGTCCTCTAACAATGAAATAATGCTGTTTAACGTCTTGCAGTGCTATGGCGCGTATTTTATTGCTGATAACGTCAGAGCGTTACCGTATCAGTGAGAGACAGATCTGTGCTATTTTATTAGTAATTTCGAAATAGGATATTTTCAAAAATATGTCCACTGAGTATCCAGTTCAACTGCAATTCTATCGTGTTCTTTTTATTTTGAATTTCTATTAAAAATTTTTTTTTTAAGTATTAGTTAGAAAAAAGCAAATTATTAGTATTGATATAATATAATACTGCGATATTAATCAAGTTTGTATTAGTAATACAATGAAACATTACAAATACAAAACGTTGCGTTAAAAATTATTTCCCACGCAGTTACAACGATTTCTGGTTTGAAAATGTAATTGAGATGAAAAAAAATATATTTCATAAAATTGACTTTAATTAATTGGAAATATATTTTTCCGATTGAATCTTGATAATTATTTCTAATTTCTATTACTATCTATTTTTCTATCTGATTACTTTCATTCCTACTGTGAGAGAAACTTTATAGATTACTATAAACTATATTAAGTATAACTTTATAGATACTGTATAGAAACTTTATATTGCTATTCTATAAACTTCTATAAACTTTATAGAATAGCATAGATACCTTTATCAAAAGGTATCTATGCTATTTCTTTTCTTTCTTTAGTAAAAAAATATTAAGCTGATTTTTACCAAGATCAAAACCATAAAAGAATTAAATAAGTATAATACAAAATGCAGTAAAGCACTGTTTATACCTCTTTCAAGGGATTGACGCAAAACGACCTATAAATGAAAAGTTGTGTAATGGAAATTTTACCAAACAACTTTCATAAAATAATAAAATTCTGGCATCTAGACGTGTTAGTGATATGATATGCTCCTAAAATTACTTCATGATTTAAAAAAATTAATAAATACAAATTTATAAAATATTTTTTCCAATGTGATCTCAAAGATATTGCAGTTCGTTTCCTATTTGGAATTTAAAACTACAGTCGGACCTCTATTTAACGAACCTCTATTTTGCGAATTTCTCTATTTTGCGAACTTTTTCTTGGGAACCAAGAACATTTTGCGAATTCCTTCGTAAATTAACCTCCAAATAGCGAAGTGCATTCTCTATTTAAAGAAATTTTTCTTGTGATCCAATATTTTTTTTCTCCCTATATCTCAAAATATTTCTGAAATTTTCAAACTTATTCTTTATTTTAAAACATTTTATGGTGGTCAATAGTCCTTGAACTGGCTTTACCAGTCGCCTAACTCGTCGAGAGCAGTAAAATCGCTGCCATTCTTTGCATTTCATCCAGGAAGTGCAACCTTTATCCACCCTCCCACTGTCCACTTCACTAGAAAAACTTTCAATATCCCCCCTTTCACCCTCAATGGAGTTGTTCCGTGTCCTTAAACTAGTTTCCCGTTTTCTAGATTGTTGATCAGAGTCGTGCTGGTAATTTCGGTTCTTGTAGCTGGTAAATGTCAAAGCGAAAGTGCTTGAGCATCAAAGAAAAACGATGATGCGCTGATTGATGATTTTCTTTCACTTGATTCTGAAGCCGAAACCTCGGAAACACTAACTGAATTAGATATTTTGGATAGTATGAAAAATAAAAACAATACAGCAATGAATTGCGACGAAGATGATGTAGATGGAAATGATTATGATGCAGAAATCAACAAATCTTCGTATGATGAAATGCTAAAATCATTTGAAACAACCCAACACTGATTGCAGTTTGAAGAAAATACGCCTGAAGGGGCTTTTGGTCCATTGCAAAGATGCGCGACGTATTATGAGAGAAAACACTTTTTCAAACAAAAAAAATCAGACAAAAATTAACAGACTTTATCAGTAATTAAATTTAAGGACGAATGTGGTAATGTATGCTTAAAACTACTTATTATAATAAATGCGATAATGTCATTAAAATTCATTAATTTTAATATAAAATTATTGTTTTAAATTGAAAATACATTGTATTCCCGGATAATGTTTTGTTTTATTCTTGTTTTCCTTGCAGATTTCTTTTTGATGGGTAAGATATATAAAACAAACAAATATTAATTTACAAAAGGGTGTGATTAATTACTCTTTTTTAATAATATTTAATGTTTATGAGTTTAAAATCTGTTTTGTGTAGTTTAAAGTATTTTAAAAGGTGAATTTCTATTTAGCGAATTTTCCATATAACGAACTTTTTCTCGGGATTTAGCGACTTCGTTAAATAGAGGTTCGTCTGTAATAAGTTGTTTCACGACTAATCGTCACATCTATGCGAATTCAGGAATGTATTTAACATTTAAATTCACCTTGACTGCATTTGTAAGAAAACATTCATGCTCTTTTCTGCGAAATTAATCGAAGATATACAATAACAGAATATATTGACTACTGAAGAAAAGTTTTCGAATTTTACATTTTCCAATATTCTATACAAGTCAATACTAAAAACAAGGCTTCGAAACTATAGTTTGAAAGACGAATAAATTCAAAAAAGGCATTATTTTATTCTATCAAAAACCTTCATAAATCGAGCAAGGAAAGAAAGACAAAGTGTCGACTTTTCAACGATTCTTTGAAAGTTAGATTTGTTCTGCTAGTTTCTTTTTTCAGAAGAAATAAACAAATATCGCAGAAGTGTCGAGGGAATGTCAGTATATCATTCTTCTACACAAATAATAATGAATTCTTCCAAGAAACAGAAAGGAGCAGTTATTAATATTTCACGCCTCGACAGAGTTGTTTCTCAAAGTAACAAAAGCTGACGTTTGCAGTAAACAATATGAAGAGAATAAATATACTCTATGTGTGAACTCTTAAGACTCCAAAATGAAACATTAAATAAAGGTGTTTTTCTTGACTCTTAGAACGAAAAACTATTAAATTTTTGGAAGCAGTTTTAGGAAATATTTTACAATTTTCATATGTACCTTATATATATTACCGTCAATCTATTAAATCAGTTATTATGGACTAACCGGATCTTTAAGCAGTTTTTATACATAATAATCAGATTTTTTATGCAGTTGATGCATAATAACCGCTCACCCACATTGACCCTGCATATACACTTTGTATGTTCGATTGAGATAATTAGACACCTAAGACAGAGAACTATTTTATGTATTGAGGTAACTTAAATAGGTGAGTCTTCATATGAGCTCACGTTGAACTGTACTTCATAACGATAATTATAAATTTACAAGTTTAAAAAATTCTTACTGTCAATTTCATGCTTGTAGCCAAAAAGAACAAGGAAAACATAAAATAAATTTTAAATATAATTGGGAAAAATATATTTAATTTTTGTAGTTAATTTATATTTTACAAGAACTGATTGTTTACTCTTTATTTTTTTTTAAATTCTTATTTGCATTCAAAGAAAAAAAGATTATGCTGTTTTTATTCTCCAATATATTTATTTATTTTCAAATAACCACATCATAAGTTCGTTTGATCTCATTAATAGCGTACTCACTACGTCCTAAGGCGTAATAAAAATAATGAGAGTTGAGAGAAGGAAAAAAAAGGCATTCAACGACAGTAATGAAATCAACAGTTCTATTCTGTATTCCAGCTGAAGATGATGGCAACTTCTTATTAGACAGTCGCCCAGCGAATCGGAGAGTTGTTGCGATACGCAATAAATCACGTCAGATCCAACTTGCTATATGAGGCTTTGGTCATTTCAAATGAGATTCGTTGATAGAAATTTTTTTTCTTGCATGTCATAAGACAGAATTGAATTTCTTGAATGTCAACAGAACATTTTTTGAATTCTGGAAGCAAAATAAGCCTGCATCAAAATCTCTTTGGTTTATTTCTAATACCTTATTAAAAGCATTAATTATAATCTCTCAAAGTAACCAAAGCTTATACCTTAAAAAGAAGTTACTTTGCACCAGTATGATTTTTTTTTGAAAAGGAAAATGGAGACGGGATTCGTGACTGAGATTTTTTTCTCGTATCTTCGCAACACTAACTAGTGCATCTCTTTTCTTAAACGTGTATAATAATCAATCAGGAGGTTAGGGAAGGAATAAAACATTGGACCAGTTTTTCATTGAAAATTTTAGAGGTGAGAAATCTGTCTCTGATGAAGAAAGTATAACATTTCTAAAGCAAGTGTATTTAAATATGAAAGATAAAAAACTTAGCTTTCATTTTGTTGCTTTGATTAACAATTATATTAGTTAGCTCTAATTAATGTTTTTTTCTGACATAGGGTAACTTTGCACCGAAAAAGAGGGTTTCTATGCACCATGAAATTTCGAGGTAAAAAGGAACCACAGTTGGTTTTTTAAAATTTATTTTTGTATTAAATAATAAGGAGAACAACGTTTACTTTTGCTTCAAATATGCTCGGGGTTCCAAGAAAGTTAGGGACTTTTAAGTATGCGGATTTCTCTCTAGATACCCTAGAAGCTCGTGTAATGACATGTCAAAAGGTTTGTGTACTCTTCAAAAGGCAAAAGTTTTCTTTGGTATCAAACAAATAATTTTTTACAAAAAAAAGCTACTTCAAGTAAAGAAACCTGGAAATCCTCTGGTTTTCTTCAATGAGAAGGAAAAGACTGTTGCAAATTGTATAGGTCCAGTTCAGTGGCTTTGATCTTCCAATCAATAATGCCGACCGTTACGCTTATAAACGCTTACCTAACTTAGAAAGGTGTGGTAATCGATAGATATATTAATAATACGACCAACAAAGACCGGATAAAAGGAATTCTGAAACGCCATCCTAGTGTGACCGGATACAATAACGTATAATTGTTTATTATACTCAGATATATATACGATTTATTTTTCTTGTATATTTTCACCCAGGTTTTCAAGAAATATGTCTACCATTACACACAGTGAGTCTATTATTGAAATACACCGAAAAGATAACTAATGTAAAGAATTACCACCTATGGGTTAACTTTGCACCTAAATTTCGAAAAAATTTAATATATTATTAAATTACTGTAAGATTCAAATTTAGCTGCAAAACGCTTTTCTAGCAATCACCCAACAAAAAGCTTCTCAGAAAAGTCCTTTTTGTTAAGAAATACATGCAACAAATCTCGAAATTCTTTTTGAAGTCATAAAAATCGGTGCAAAGTAATCCCTTGTTATGGTATGGTGGTAGTTTCCCTTTCAAGTTCTTGGGCATTTCTAGCCATAAATTATTAAGTAAATCACTCTTCTACGAATTCTGAATTGAAATCCATCTTTTTTATTTACCATTAATTTCATTTTCCTGTATTTGGGTCGTTACAAAATATTTTGGAATAAAAAAGAGTTATTTAAATTATTATTGATGCTTTCCGAATAAAATTAACAAATAGCAGCTATCATTATTTTGGGAACAGTTTTGATATACGACATCACTGGCGAAAATCTTATATTGGCCACTTTTTGTCGCCTAACCGAACATCGTATCGTTAAGTCGCCAAAATAAAATATCGCCAATTGAGTCCTATATTGAAGCTGTTGAAAAAAGTCACCAAAACAAAATTATCGCCAGTGATGCGGTATATCAAAGCTGTACCTTATTTTGATGCTTACTCTTGGAAACTTGGGTTTTTTTTCAAACGAGAAAATTTGAACAAAATTAATTTGTTCAGTGTACAAGATTGTTTATCAAAAGCTCAAAAATTCGATACTCGGTTCCTCTTCACATCGCCAACAGATGTCAAGTCGCCAATGCAAAAAGCAATATGACTTCTTAGGCAAAAAATGCAATGAAGCGGTCATAGTTAAAAAATTAAGAGTTTAAAGTTTAAACGAATTATCATTTTTACCAAAGAATTCATACCAAAGAATTACCAAGGAATGCTTTATCATATACCATTCTACATTCTTGGCATTGGCGATTTCTCATCCGTTGGCGATCCGACGACCTCTATGCCGGGATGCATAAAAACCAATCCCACTATAGGCGCCTATGGGAATGTCTTTTACCACGCCAAGTTGATCATTGTGCCCGCTAGGGTTTCCGTGCTTACTTTGATTGGCGCGAAACTGAGATTTTTCTTCATCGTGTTTTGAAAACCGTCCATCTGTATTTACAATTAACAACTAATAACAAATTATTTTCAACTTTAATTCTTGCTCATATTAAGCACATTTGTAAGTATTTATGCATTTGAATATTTTTCTAACTTGCATATTAGATTATTTACTTTAGCAAAGAATTACACACTATATACTTATAACAGACTATACTAATAACAGATAGCATCTCTCGGTCGTCAAAATAAAAAAAAAAAAACTTTACAAAGCATTTCTCGTCAAAAAAAAGCGATTTATCGCCAAATATTGGCATCGAAAACACTCCCCATAGGCGTCTATAGTGGGATTGGTTTTTATGCTGCCGGGACAACAACATAGATACTATCTTTAGCAGTAGAAAGAGTTTTGCATCATTTCGCATCGTAACAGTGATTCATATTTGTATATCCTAGTTTCGACCCTTTTCAATTAGCTTCCAATAATTGAATAAGTGATCAATAAAATGATTTAGCCACTACATTTTTTGCTTCAAAAACGGATGTGAACAAAGTTGTTTTTATTCTAAATCTGACTCCAGTGCTTCTGCTTTTTCTACTCCAGTTATAATTTTTAATTCGATGAGATTTACTGCACGCTACTGAAGCGTCCACAATACTTTATTTTTTGTTTATATTGTAATTTTCAATCTGCAATTTCTTTAAAGCTGCAAATGTATTTCTATGCAGTAATACAGTAAATGAAACAGATTTTATGCAGCGTTAGTGTAAATAAACGTTTATTATAGATGTGAATTTTAACTTTTAAAATTTTGGAAGAGTTGTAAATAATACTCAGACTTTAAAAATAGTGTTATATCCCTTTAAGACCGGACACATTTTCATCCTTAAATTTAATTTTTTTTAGTTTATAGGTAGCCTTGGATCCTACTGGTACTGTAAGAAATAATTTTAAAAATCTAGCATGTCCCTCAAACGCAGGAGCGCACCCGCACAATCGTGCGGATTAGGCTTTTTTTGTGTCAACGGGAACTCGTACAATCGTGCGGGTTAGGCTTTTTCTGTGTCAACGTGAACCCGAACGATCGTTACTTGAATAATTACTATGTAAGTTATTCTAACCGGGTTTAATTTAAACTACCTGTAACTAGTATTTTAAAATTAATACTTGTACAAATAAAATAATTTATATATTTCATAGCATAAAAAAATAAAAATCTATAACATAGAATTAAATTTTCAAAAATATACATGTATATTAAAAAATTGCTGTACCTGAATGTATGTGCAGCGAAACTTCTGAAATACGGGATACTCTTGTATTTTTAGAAGGCAAATGAAACCTCGCGGATCATGCAGGATCTGGTTTTTCGCTTTCCATTCTTTCTTGCACAATAGAAATTGCAACGCCTTCACGAAATGTCGGATGGCCCCCTCCAATCCCCTGCTGCTTTAGAAAATCTCCCTGTATTTCCTCCGGCTATGTTTATTGTGGGCAAATCCTCTCCTATAGTGATTAAATTCAAGGAAGGACCACGCATCATTTATCACGATCATTAAGACAGTCGGCATTTCCAGATGTACATACGTGATCACTGATCATAGCGTCAATTTTGACTGCTTTTGTACCTAGTTTCTTTGTCCGGACTGAATAATTACAAACACATGTACACCAAATTCTTCTTGCTTCCCCAATAGTAAACTAAGGAGGATGATAAGATTTCAATGACAGATTGAAATCCCAGTGTGGAACTTTCTGTGAGTAGTCTCCTTTGTTACGAAGCTTTCAAAGAGATCCTTCAAAATACTTTGAAAGATCTTGTCACATTTGAGTGCTGATACGGTAAAAACGACGATGCGATTTGCGGAAGTTTCTCGAGGAATACTGAAAACCGTTGGAGGCGGTGGGATATATTTCGTGAAACTCTCTTGAGAAAAAGCTAAAAGCAGAAAAAATTGTTTATATGAAAAAATATTTCATTTTTATGTGATAGGAGATGAACCATGTATTTTTTAAGTTAAAATTTTATTTTCTTAATATAGTACTAATTTCAAGTCTTAAGGCCGTTACTTAGTGGTATAGTAAAAAAAAACCACCGAGGTGTGCATTGGGTCACGCGAGAAGACCCTACAGAAAGGAAGTCGATTTTCGGACAGTGAGCTCAAATAAAGCCGAACCCGCACGATCGTGCGGGTAAACAAATATTACGCCTAAAGGGCAATTATATTAACTCTTAACTAACATTTTTTTCCTATTTTTCATTTATTTCTACATTAAATTAACAATTCGTATCTAAGCAATTAAATATGTATTAATAATTAGCTAATTGCGCCAGATAAATAATTCTAATGTTTAGCGCGATTTTTATTCAAACAGATTTAACTCGATTATAATTGAAATATGAACTGTCTCTGCCATCTTTTGAGAAAACTAGATACTATTGATATTCTGGAAACTAGAACAGTCGTTACTATCCGACATTTATTAAATACAACTCTCCAGGAAGCAGAAATGCTAGCCAATGTCTAACCCGCACGATCGTTCGTGTTCGGTCTTAAAGGGATATCATACGAGAAATAAACCGAATAACCGAGAAAATAACCGAGAATATATAATATAATACGAATTCGGACCGAGCCGAATAATGTCTGGCTCTGAATCCAGACAACGAAGATTTCGTTTATTGATGAAAAATGTCTCTTGCCTGTGATGAATGTCACAAAAAATTTAAGGATCCGTTTTTCTTAAAACTCCATTACAGAATCCATGCAGGTGAAAGACCATTTCAATGTCAAAACTGCCAAAAGTCATTTGTTCGCAAAAGGAATATAAAAGTTCATTATCGTATCCACACAGGAGAAAAATCTTTTTCTTGTGATATCTGTGTCAAAATTTTTTTTATCCTTCAAGTTTAAAAAGGTCAGTACAAATATCATAACAATGAAAGGAACTTTGTGGGTCAAATTTGCAAAAACGCTTTATTTGAAAAATGTCACTTAATACTATGAGACCTAACACGCCTCAAACCGCCCCATTCGACATAGGCCGGACTCGGGCGGTTTCGGACGACTGAGTGAATTTTCAGGAGGGGAAAAGTATTTCCTCTCTTTGTTGACAATTTATCGCCCAACTTTGGTGTCGTCCTCCTGGAATTTCTATAAAGAAAGGGAGGATTCTATTCTCTTTCGGTGAACGAAAATTTCCTCCAGTTTTTGAGGTATTGGAATTCTCACTCTAGCCGGGTTCAGAGAATGAAATGATCATTGTGTTACCCACACGCAAGAAAAACTTCACGTTTGTATTATTTGTAGAAGAGGGTTTTCAAGGAGGAAAACATATTAATTCGTCATTATCTTGCTCATACAGAAGAGAAGCCTTATTCTTGTGATGTGTGTGGCAGAGCATTTTCGTCAAAGAATAGTATGAATCGTCACTATCGGACGTATACAGGAGAGAAATCTCATTCATGGGACGTATGTGGGCAATCTTTTTTCACAAAAGCGTCATTTAAATAAGCACTGCCGGATACACGCAAAACAGATATTGTGACATGTTTAAGGATACATTTCTGTTCCTATGCAGTTGAGAATCATCGTCCTTTTCTTAATCTGAGAGAACTCGTTGATGTCGTAAGGACTTCTTTGAAAAATATCACTTAGATTATCACTCAAATGACATTTCGCAACTTTCAAGAAAAATTGCAAGTTTGTATTATTTGTGTCATTTTCGAGAAAGGACTTCTGAATTCGTCATTTGTGTTCATACTAAAGAGAAGTCTCAGTCTTTTGACACGTGTGGCAAAACATTTTCGTCAAATAACAATATGAATCGAGACTATCGGACGCATGTAGAAGGGAAACCTCGTTCATGTGACGTATGTAGCCTATATTTTCCCCAAAAGTGTCATTTAAATAATCACTGCCGGATGCACGCAAAATAGATATTGTGACATGTCTGAGGATACTTTTCTGTTCCTATGCAACTATTCCTTTTCTATTCCTATACTAAGGATAGTTTTCTGTTCCTATGCAACCATTCCTTTTCTATTCCTATACTAAGGATAGTTTTCTGTTCCTATGCAACCATTCCTTTTCTATTCCTATACTAAGGATAGTTTTCTG
>BGPR01007133.1:55407-73723 GCA_013235015.1 Araneus ventricosus | reverse complement strand
TCATTTACTTCGTTCGGTTACGTATTGCTAATTTCAAATGCAGACCTTTCAAACTAAGCAGTCTGGTTTTGATGTTGTACTGTGATATGCCTTGGAAAAATGAACAATACTTTATTTTTTTGGTTTGAAGACTATAGAATTGTATGATACTTTCCAGACATGATGTACTATTTCAGTTTGAATATTTACTGCCAGAGACAGTAACATTGCAGTACTCTTACAGGAACTGAGCGGATCCAGCAAACCACAATGCCTAATGTAAAATTCCATTTATTTTATTTTATTTTTTTATATTGTGGCAGTCTTTCATGTGGTGACTCATGATAAGTACATTTCTTTGAAATTAATGTTTTGATATCTGTTTGCATTGAATTTCTAATGGCTAAATCTTCCCGCAGCACATATAAATGGCAAGTAATTCCATTAATTTTATATGGGATTATTTGTTCCATAAATCAACCAACTATGATCTTTTCTGCTTTCCAAACTGAATATCTGAGGTGATGTGCTTTGTCATATAGAAAACACTCACAGTGATCAAACATGACTGTTTTTATTTTTTATAGTTTGTTTGTAAATGTCATGGGATTTTCAATTTTGAAAATTAAAAAATTTTTACTTTAAAGTTAGCCGCTTGGGAAGAATTCGTTGAAATTTTTTTTAGATGCTTTAGATCATTATCAAAACATGGTTCCATATTATATAGAATTTATATTCCTTTCAAACTCAATAAAATTCTTATAATTTTCTCATTTTTTAAATATGGTTAATTTTAATACCTTCGGTTTAACCCTTCACAGCAGCGGACATCTTTTTTCCACTTTTCATATTCAATTCAAAAAGCATATCATTTGTATTTATATGTGTATTTTCTTAACATCCATGAATAAGTATTCTTAAAAGATTTCT
This sequence comes from Araneus ventricosus, assembly GCA_013235015.1. NCBI lineage: Eukaryota > Metazoa > Arthropoda > Arachnida > Araneae > Araneidae > Araneus > Araneus ventricosus. Next base: position 72,814 of record BGPR01007133.1, on the reverse strand, counting down.
GAGATATCATTAAATACAAAAAGAATAGGTTCATTCACTTTAAAATACCACAACCTAAAATTTATAGAATCAAAATAATTAGGCCTCTGAGGTTAATATATCTTGCCAAAGTTCACGAGTTTTCGACTTGTGATGAAGGGATGGTGTGGTCTGCAGTGACCTTGTAGCACCTGAGGCGAGAGTCCGTCTAAGCTCCATTCTTGGGTGTCACTTTTATATATATACCAAATCAAATGCAATATTCTTTCTTTTCATATGTATTCTCTAAAGAATAATTCAGTGAACTTCTGCTTCAGGCCAGTAATATAGCGTAGGATAACGTTGTTAACTTGCAATTAGTTTAGATATTTGACCTGATGCCATTCAGTGTTCACTTACTAAAATAATAATAAGTTTGATTTGATTATTGAATAAAAAAACTTAATGTATGTATTCATTAGATTTTCTAATGAAGTGTTTTTTAAAAGTGTTAAAGGACACTCTTTGGTTCATATTATTTTCCTTAAAATATTGTGAGAAAGAATGATGAACATGAAAGAAAGAAAAAAAAAAAGATATACTTTTGAATGTATTACTTCAACAATTCTAATTCTTTTTTTTTTATAAAGAGTAGTTATTAACCATCTGTTTACTGAAAGAATAATGTTATAAATCATTTCCATTAAATGTCAGTTTTTAAAAAAGAACCTGGTGTATTACCATCTACCTTTCTTTAATGGTTCCATTCCACTGTTAAATTCTTCTTGAAAGCAGTTAAACTATCATTTGAAACATAACCTTTTGTTAGAATGATTACAGTAATTTTGTTATAAATTTTCATTGATTAATTGAATGCTGATGGTTCAGTGGAATGTTTATAAAGACAGAAAATCACCTGTCTTAGTATGACTGGGGCTGAAATTGCCTCTTCGAGAGATTTCCCGTCAATTTGACATGTTGTTTAAATAAATATAAATGCGAGAGAAATGTTTAACATTGATTGAAAGCAAATAAATAAACACATCTTTATGACAGGAAATGTTTTTATTTACATATTTCTTTGTTCAAAAAACCTCTTGTTAAACAACTCACGTGTGAGTATTTTCCGTTGTTTAATAAATTTTATTACAATTCAATAACAAAATTCTCTGCTTGTCAAACATTTGTAAAAAAATATTATCAAAATTATATCATGCATTGTAATAAATAATCAGATACATTTGCTTGGCATCAAACTATATCATGTGCATGATAAACCACTCGCGATGTTTACCACTTTCTATTAAAAAATGACATTAATTTATATCTGCACTTTTTTAAATTCGACTGTATGAATCACGAACCCTGAGCGGAGAAGCAGCGAAAAGTGCAAAAGATGTCGAATAATCCGAAATACATTTTGACCATTTAAATTCCGAAATTTGAATTGGGAAAGATCTTAATTAAAAACTAATTTACAACAATACTTTTCATTGTTAGAAATTCAACCGTTTTATTGTTTAAATAAATATTTAATTAGCAGCGTTTCTCTTTCATTGTTGAAAGCTTCAACAATGCAATGGAGCCCCTCAACAATGCAATATGGATTGGTTTGATATCAGGTTTTGGCAATTGATACCAGACACAGGAAAAATTAAATCGCTCAAATATGGTTTTACTAAAAATGTTGTTTTCCGTGAGATTTCATGTAGCCATTAGATCTTTCTTCATGCGTAGTTAAATTTGTTTAATTAATTCTAAACAAAACAAAGCACTTCTCTGCTTGTCAAACATTGCCAAAAAATATTATCAAATTATATCATCACAATTGTAATAAATAATCAGATGCATCGTGGCGTCCAAACTATATCACGCGCATGATATACCACTGACGTAATTTACTGCTTTCTCTTAAAAAACGGAAATTAATTTGAAATATACGATTAATATAATTTAAAATTTCTTGGGAACTATTGACCATAGCGAGATAAATTTTATATCAATCGATAGAAAATTTTATTTCAGTATTTTAGAGCTATTAAATTTGAAATTAGAGCAACAATTACTCTTTTAAATTTAAAATTACTGAAATTTAGGTTCTCTAACAATGAAATAATGCTGTTTAACATCTCTGTGCTATGGCGGGAGTTTTATTGTTGGTGACGTCGGAACATTACCAAGAGACAGATCTGGGCTATTATATTAGTAATGCTTCATTTATTTTTAATAGCTGATATAACCAGTGTTACATTTGCGATTGAAATATTTTCATGTTTTTTTTTTAAATTATTATTACGATTGCAGACATTTATTTCGTAAATGGACCTTCCGACCAAACACATTTTTCATCACCATGTCCAAGACTGGACAAACAATTCCTTGTACATGGACAACTTCAAACGGGCTGTCATTGAGTCCGAAAAAGTGAAATTTTTTTATCTTCGTCAAGTGAAATGGAACAGAGTTTGTAAAAAGATAAAGTCCAACCCCATCCATGCCAAAAAGACATCTGATCAAAGAATGAACTTTAAAATGGACAATTTCCTTGCTGGTGAAACAGTTTTTTTCGTTTGGCTTTTGGACGGTACCAGCAAATGACGAGCACATCTTTCAAACATCAGAGGCCTCATGCTAATTTATCAATTGGAGGAGAACAGCTTGGAATGTGCACTGAGACCCAGCACGGTGTGCCGCAGCCTGGTGGAACAAGATCAATGCCTCTACAAGCAGTACATTTTACGGCCCAATTCCGTCTGTGTGGTTCGACATAATGGCGTGGGAGGATGTCTAAGGCTTCCAAAGTTTTTGACACCACAGCACTTACACCTTGGATGTCTGCAACTTGCAGCCCCCGACGCCATCCCACAAGTTTGAAGAAGAAAGACTGGCCAGAAAATTCTCTTGTTGAAGAAAACCAAGACGTTTTTGGCTCTGAATCCCGTGCAACATTAGTCTACCTTCATGCCTCAAGAGTTATGGAAATTCAGGACCAAATTTTCTTTTCTGAAGAACCAATGTTAATGGACAAAGCATCCCTCATAGACCCCTCTAGTCAAAATTGGACAGCCATCCTGGAAAAAGAAATTCCACAAGAAATGATTAATGATTTATAAAAGGAAATCGAGGGAATAGCCGCATCTCCAGCGGGACCTGCTCATCAAATTCAAATGGATTGGCTGAGTCCTCAGCAACCTTCAAGGGTGCTTTCAATTTTACCACGCCCTCCTGATAACTATTGGATCCCGGCCAATCCTGAACCCAAATCTTCGCTAACGAGTTCTTTACCGATGGATGTGTAAGAAGAACCAATGTATTTATCAAAAAATTGTACTGTGGGCCCGAGAAAACAACATGTATTTTTTTTACAATTATCATTGAAAAGAAATTATTGATTTTTTTATAAATAAATGTATGTAATATTTGTATGTAAATGTATTTATTAATGTGAAAAATTCTGTTTTATTTCTCACACACAACACTCCTCCAAAAGAAAATGAACATTGGTAATGCTTCCTTCTTTTGGAAGAGTTCCTAGGGTAATTTTTTGGGGGGCATGATCAATCTTGAAAGATATTATTTACATTTTTTTTTTATTATTTCCTTTGAAACCTCCCATCATTGAAGGTCGTTTTCCGCTTTTGAAAAATTTTTGATAAGGTTACGCTGCTCATATATTATTTCTAGCGACTGTAGTTGTAATGTTTTGTATAATTTTTTCATGAATTTCAGCATGAGTCTTCAGATTCATAAATACAGAATGATATCGTCCTAAATAAACAGTTTCTGTCACCTACAATAGGTATTTTATAATATTTTTGGCACACCATTGTGATGGAACTGTTGGGATCTATATATTTATAATAATATGGTAAAACCTTCAGACAGTTCACCAGCCCTAACCACTCGACGGATTTCAACATTTTTTATTTCATATGAAAGCTTATGATGTCTAGTATGTCATCAAGGGTGGCCTGTCCTCCACCAACCCCATTTTCGAACGAAATCGAAAAACATAGACAATAAATGGTGGAGAAGTTTTTTTTTATTTCGTTCAAAAATTGGGGGCAGGCGCCCTTTCATTGCAAATCTAAACCTCGTAAGCTTTCATATAAAACAAAAATTGTCGAAGTCCGCCGGCTGGTTGTTGCTGCCAAACTGTCTAAAGGGCTTTCACCATAGAGAAAGTACAGTGGGAAAGTACTTTTTCTATTTCATTCAAAAATGGGGGGCAGGCGACATATCTAGACATCATAATCTTTGATATGAAATAAAAATTATCGAAATCTTTCGAGTGGTTGGGACTAGCAAACTGTCTGAAGGTAACCTTGTAGAAATTCCCCAGCCCCAACCACCAGACCAGTTACAACAATTTTTATTTCATATGGAAGCTTACGACGTCTAGATTCGCAATGAAGAGTAGCCTGCTTCCCGCCATCCCCTATTTTCGAACAAAATAGAAAAAAACTTTTCTCCGCCATACATTCTCTGTAGGTTTTTCAATTTTGTTCGAAAACGGGGGGAGGGGCAGGCGACCTTTGATGACATATCTAGATGTTGTAAACTTTCATATGAAAAATATTGTCGAAATCGGTAGAGTGGTTGTGGCTGGCGGACTCGGTGAAGGTTTTTTTCCACATTATTTCGAATATATGGATTCTTTTGTCGTGAAATCTCCCTTGTGCTTCATAATTTATGAGCCACAGGCATTTTACAGTGACTTTCAATGGCAGTGACTTCAAATTCGAAAGACATTTCACTTTTCTTGTTAGATTATTTATTTTGTAATTCTTTTAGCTTTTTCAATTTCTTTTATTCTGTTCCTCTTACAGTTTTAGCTATTTAGGCACATCAATGTTCCAAATTGTGTTCTGTGAAAACTCTGCATAACTTGGTGTCATTTCAATCTAAGGGCAACTTTTTGTATCTTTCAAATTCAATGCTAAAGTAATGTGCTATTTAGTTATAAGTTTGATTTTTTTTCCAATAAAGTTTCACGCGTACCCATCCAACCAACTGGGAGCCGTTCTGGTTCCAAGTTCCGGGGTATGCTGTGCTGATAAAGATAAAGTATTTGTGAGCAAAATTTGAGGTACTTGTATCATAGCAAAGATTACAGTTATCACTATTAAATCGGCTGATGACAGCAACATGGTATAAAAACATCATTGGTCGGAAAAAAATATATATATCGAACTCTAAAAGCAAAAATATATTTTCTCGAGTTCTAATATATTAGCTCTCGACAGAATGCACCTACTTAAACACATTTTTAAAAAATCTATATAATATTTCTAATGTAAAAAAAATACTTTTATATAATGTACAAAATCCTCTTATATTGTGCAACTTTATTTTAAATTTAAATGAGAATATCAATTGCACCAAATGATTTTCAAAAACCGGTGCAAGCTAATTTTTTCATAAATTATTAATAATATTTAAAGAAAGATATAAAACTTAATTAAATATGGAGAGTGAGAACTCGGAGACAAATAATTAAAATCATTCAAAATATCTTCATTCAATAGGGATGGCAACATTAAAGATATTTTATTTAATAAAAAATTAAATATTCAATGCTTTATAGTAAAATTTGATGGATTTCTATATCATGCAAACTATTCATGAATTTTCACTTTTATTTATTGTTTTATTGACAGCTACCCAATGAGAATTGATGAATATAAGCATAGAGCTCATTGCTATGTTCCATACTCCGTGGCTGCTATTTTGAAGGAAGATCCTAGTCTCTTGCCTTATGCTGTGAAGGCATTCTACTTACGAGACCCTATAGACTTGAAAGTATGTATAAGTGTTTTATAATCGGAGGAGGGGGAATATTAAGACCTGAAAATTTAGTGTTCTTTCAAATTCCTCTAGAGTGGATTTTCTAATATTTTAATTTATTTTCAGGCTTGCCGGGCAATGAGATATTTTGCACCTGAAACTAGAGTTATGTCGGAGGTAATACAGAAGTTTTATATATATTATGTATTTTATTCTTGTATGTTTATAATTATGAGGAAATACTTTCTTATGACACATTCCTTTAAAGTTTAATATTTAGGGTGTCCACTAAGTCTCTTTAAAATTTTAAGTTTTTATTAAGAAGACAAATCTGAAAACTATTACAAAATAAGGAACAAATAAGAAAGGTTTTTATTTTTTAACTCATTTAATATAACTCTATATAGGCACATCAAAAAAGTGCTTCATTTCTTATTGTGCTCTTTGTACAGGGTGGCAACAGAACCTGGAAATCAGGGAAAAGTCAGGGAATTTTATCAATGTGGAAAAATCAGGAAAATTTGTAAAAATATCGAAAATCAGAGAAAATTAATGGTTACTTGAGTTATTGTGTATAAATTAGTATCTTATGTCTAGCATTATTTGTAATAATAAATGGAATTTTAAAAAAACATTTATAAAAGCATAAGTTTTTTGTTGAGCAATTAATGTCTTATTATTTATTACAGAATAAAGATTTGAAGTAATATTTTGGCAATTTCTCTTGTTTAAATCTTTGCTAAAATATATATTATTAAGTGCATATAATTATACTATTTTTATATTTATGCTGCAATATGTTATTCTGGTATACTCATGCAAAGAGCACTAATTATTTATTGAACTGTTTTATACTTTTGAGCAAAGATCATAATAATCTGCATTGTTAATATAATTTAACTTGTGTTGCAAAGAGTAGTTTTAATGTTTCTTAGAATTCTTATGCAGTTTTAGGAGCAAATTATTTTGTTAAAATTTCCAGTATTTTTTGCATATAAGAAATGTAATATACTGTTTTAATAGATTTTTTTAGGATGTTCATTCCATTTTCTTTAAATTAAATCTCATAAAAATATTTTTTTCATATTAAATAACTGGTAAAAGTGTTTTTAATAATGTATATTGTACACATACAATGATTCTGAGTAGTTAGAAAGCCAGGAAACTAATATTATTAGTAGCCGTAAATTAGGAAAATGTTGTAAGTTTAGTCAGGGAAATTTTTTTCACAATTTCTGTAGCCACCTGTTGTAGTATAGTGTCATCCTGATGAATAAATGAAATAAAATCTTTAAATGATCATCTTAAGTAAATTTTTGAGTGATCTCTTGCTTTAAGTCATTAATGCCCTGTAACTTTGTTTTGATACATGACATCTTTAACATCACCCAAGAGATACATATAGAACAATATATATGGTTGCCAGAATTGCCAAGCATTGATACCAGATGTTTAGTTGCCAAATAAAAATAAAATGTGAGAAAAGTTGGTAGGTAATGGTAATATCCCATTTTCAGTACGCTCATCTTTATAAGATGCCTCTTCTGGCATCTTTTATTAAAAAATATAAAAATAGGGTTATGTAAAAGACTGGATGTGTAGGAGTGAGCAGTTGTTTAGTTATATTATAAATTATTTTGTATAAATGATGTATGCATAAAACAAAGTAGTGTTTACTGAGCATTCGAGAGATCTGTGGCGGCACTGCATCTTTGGAAACCTAGGGACGTTCATGCAGACAACGAACAGAACAGGTGAAAGAACATGGATTAAATGTCTATCACAATTTGAAATTTAAAATTACTTTTTTCAGGGAATCATGAAAATGAAATTATGCATAAGAGATTCATTTGAAATTGTCTTCCCAGCGAACAAGCTGATCACCGAAGGTGTCTAGCATGTAATAAGATAACAAACTTTGATGATGATTGAGTGCATGGCACAAATTTGATTGAAATATCTTAACTGGCTTTTTATTAATTGTTTGAAGAGACTTTTGGGCACCTTGTAGTTTGATTTTCTAGCTTTGATAACAATAACTTAATTATCATTAGTTATAAAAGAGGGTTATAATTTATCTTAGTGCTTTATTCCGTTTCTGTGTTGATTAATTTTTATTAGAAAAATTCTGTTAATTGTTATCTTTATACTAATCAGTATTAATGTTATGATTAATTTTGAAGCAGTTTTTCTCTCTTTTCAGTTTTATTTTATTAATATTATGTATGCAATATTTTTATAGGTTACATTTACACGCTGTCTGTATGCACAACTATCTGGTCAAAAGTATGAGCCAGATAAAATGACAGGGTGGAATTTGCCTCCAGTCAACCATCCTGATAGAAAAGCACATGAGCTGGGCATGAAATTGGTAAATCTTATTTATTGTTTGTTTTATATGTAAGGGAGATGGAAAAAGGACTGCTAAATCCCATAAATTTTATGAAATGGCACAATATAGAGTTGTATTTGTATCCAAAAATAAATAGATAAGACTGAAGTGCATAATCCTAATATTTGTTTCATAATAATGATTGTATTCATATTCATTATTATATAAACTTCGTTTTTAATGTTCTGGAATGCACTTACAGTGCATGTTGTTGAGTTATTAGCAATTTAATGGGAAAATCTCCTTTACTCATATGTTGCATTCTGTTTGATATTGTAAATAATATTGAATTTCAGCATTTTAATAATTTACAAAGTATTCAAAAGTAATGACATGTATTTTAAAGGAAAACTAGTTTATATAATAATTTGCAAAATAATTTAAATTTTGTGGATTTATTTTTTATGCAGAATTTAACCTGATTAGAATAGTTATATTTTGATTATTTTTTTAAAATATTGAAATCAGATTTTATAATTATCATTATTTATTTTAATAATCTTGCAAAGCATTCAAAAGCAGAAACACATGTATGTAAAATGAAAATTTTTGAGTTTTCAAAATAGTTCATATTCTATAGCATTAATTTTTATATAGAATTTAACCCGATTTTAGCAAAGTTCTATCGGGATGAAGTTTTAGTAATTTGAAATTAAATTATTGTTATTACTTATGTAATTTTAATTTTGTTTACTTTCTAGTCTCACTTGAATATGTTTAACTTATTTAATTTATGAATCTCGCATAAATGCTTTTCTTTTGAGCTGCTTCATTTATTGTTTTCTCTTTTCTTGAACTTTCGAAAAGGCATGTGGTTTCGAAATCCTTGCTTCCAGTGCTCAGAAGAAAATGCAAGTCGGAAAAGGTGATGCAGAACACGATTTCTGCAATGATGTTCGATGGAGACGCTTTGCAAAAAGTTTAAAAGACAAAGGCTACTTCAGGGTGAGTATCAAAATGTTTTTTTTTGGGGGGGGGGTATGATGATAATTGAAAGATGAATTTAAAAAGATGGTGAACTTGAGTTTATTTACGTAATTTGAAGAGAATATATGTGAATTCTAAGTTATGCTATTTATTATTTTGTTCTGGTTCTTATGCATTTTGATAATTGAGTTTCTTTTGTATTTTGTCTTTTACTGGATGAACAGTATCAGTATTAAATATTTCAATGTTAATTTAAACCTTGGGAAGGGAGTTCTCCCCTTTATTTTCTTGTATACTTACATAGTATGGTGCATTTTGTGCTTGAAAACCAAGTATACATTTCAGACACTTTACTTTTAACTGATTGGATCTAAAATTGGGCACATATTTACAGTTATGGTGTAAAGACTACAGATCAAATTTTATTTCTCTTGAGTCATTGCATTTTTACTTTCTCATATACAAAGAGAAAGTATTGTAATCATCAAAAAATTCGATCTCGAGATTTTGACGAATCTCCATGTTTTAGACCTCCCCGAGTCCGAAAAACACAATTTTGGAATTATGTCTATCTGTGAACACAATAAGTCCAAAACTATTAAAGCTACAGGAATGAAATTTGGTATGTGGTCTTTACACATAATTTGTAGGTTTCTATCAAATTTTGGACAAAATCCGTCCACTGGAAGTTTTTGTCCGTGTTAATGTAAACACGATAACTCATAAACTTAAACAGATAGGTGGATAAAATTTAGTACACATTTTTATCATCAGGAATGTAGGTTTGTATCAAGTTTTGGACCAGATCCGTGAAAGGGTTGACTCTCTCTTTGTCTGTATAATCGCATACTTTTGAACACAATAACTTCTTTAAAAAATTACTTTGATAAATGAAATTTGGTATGTGGCCTTCTTACCTTAATGGTAGATTTGTGTTCAATTTTTGTGTCAATCGGTTAAAAAAAAGGCATTCAAATTGCAAATTTTGTTTTCTTTATCTTGCTCCCAGCCCTATTGGTAATCACACCGGCTTCTAATTCCACTTCCTCTTTGGATGACCTTCGGAAATCGTGGTATGATGTTTTGCTTATTTTTTTTCCCCACTGCATTAGGGGTGGATTCATTTCACTGCCTTTTAGCTTATTTTTTTCTCGACATGTGTTGGGAGTATACGAAAAAGTTTAGGGGAGACCACTCTTGCTGGTTGAATTATTGCATCCACAAACATGTGGATACTCAGACCTATAGATGCTTAACCTGTAGATGAGTTTGGTTCAAAATTTTACAAGGATCTACAAGTCTAGCAATAGAACCCTGTGCCAATTTCAATCGTCTAAATCGAGGGTAGTAATCTTTTCTTCTGTAAAGAATAATTTTCAAAATTATGTTTACCAAAATAATACGGAGCCACAACTCAACAACTTAAAGTATGAAATGCACATTTTTGAAACTTGTGCCTAAAATTTTTTGTTTGTTAAAAAGAGTTTATTTTTACTTTTCTTAAAAATATAATGAAGTACATTGTAATTTATTATCAACGTTATAATAGACATAATCATATTGATTAAAATTAAAAAAAATAATTTTAAACATTCTTGCATATAAATTATAATTTTTCTTTTGTCGTACAGGATGTTGGGATTTAAAATTTTTTATAATATATTAAATTTGTTTAAAAAACAAAATTAAAATATGATACTTCATAAAAAAAATTAGAACTATAAATAGTTTATAATTAGATTCCTATTGCTGAATTTCAATTTTCATAATATATTGTTAAGAATTTTTTTCTTTTATTGAAATTTAATATATTATTTACTTTAAAAACACAATTATGCATTAAAAGTGCGGGAAGTTACCATCCCCTGATCTAGGTTGTTGCATTTTTAGTTTATCATGTTCATATTCACAAAGATAGGTTGATAGAAAGATTTCCTGATGACAAATTTCATCCAAAATATGATATAAATATACAGTTTTGAAATGAAGACCATATATCAAATTTCATCCATCTAACTTGCAGTCTTTCTTGAGTTATTGTGTTTGCAGACTGACATAGTTCCAAATATGTTGTTTTTGAACTCAAAGAGTTCTTAAAATGTGGAGATTCGTCAACATTTTGATATAATTTCTTACATTTACAATGCTGTCTCGTTGGATACTTTATATTTAAAATATTAAGAATTGGCATAAAGAAATGTTTGATGTTTATTCTATTTGTTTCTGACAGGCTGAGGTGGAAGGCTCCAGAATGTACAATACGCTCATGCTTCAAGCCAAAGAATTCTACTTATCATCTTTAAATCGTGGAACAGCTACTAGTTCCTCCCCAGGAATCCGTATTCAGAAACTTCTGAAAACTGTCAATGCCAATTACGAGGAGATGAAAGAAGCTGAAAAATCGCTGAGACCACCAGATGGTATGATGTCATAAATAATTTTATTTTTGCTTTGAAAATTAAATTTATTATGGGTACTTTTTACACACTTTTGTTTAACTTGACCTGTTTGTAAAAATGGAATTTTGCAATCAATTTTTCACTCACTTACTAATGTGCTGGATTTTAAAATTTTGTGCACTTCTATAATTCTCGATGTCTGTGCACCATTTTAATATTTTCCGAATTTAGCTAACTGTTAATCGATTAATGTAATTAAATTTTGTTTTATGTGAGTGGCAGCACCTTGGGAGTGAATTTGGGAAAAATTTATTTTGAGATTTCACAACACTTGTAATAATAAATTATAAATTAAAGACTAAAAAGTAGAAATTCGTTTAAATAAAATATTGTTACTTTTTAGTACGTTAATAAAAGTGTGTTTTTAAAAGCAGTTTTTATTAAGGTTGTCTTTATATTTTTTCATGCAAAAACTCTCAAATGGTTTGTTATGGCCTTCTAAATTACAATAATAAATTCTGTCCAAATTTATATTGATCTGATGAATGAGTAAGTTCAGTTTTCAATAGCTTCTGTGAAAAAATATGACATAAATTTGTTTTAAGAAGTGTTTCTGGATTGAGGGAGTTGCTTAGCTATGAAACAGATAAATACTCTTATGCTTTAGTTTTGATTGTTGTAAATGAAAGGAAGCATGTGGGGGAAAATTAGAATTATGTTTAATGCAGATATGTAAGCTCTGTAATTTTGTAATCATGTAAATTAATAAATATGTATATTTTATTTTTCTGTGAGTTGATGTTTCAAATATTAATAAATTTTTAAATTTGCATCACTAGTTTGGCACCCAAATCGGATTACTTGATGCAATTTAATGCTATACATGCAAGGAATAAACATTTCAGCTGCTGTGTTACTTGATTTACATTGTCAGTATTTCAAATTTATTTTGATTATTTCAGCTCAAAATTGTTATTTCTGAATTGTTTTCATTATTTAAATGCATCCATGCCTTATGACCTCTTTAATTGCAAGTGTACGCCCCTTAATTCCTTGAGTACTTGACTGCTGTACAGTTTTAACAGTTTAACCCTCCGAGCGGTGCAAACATCTTTTTACGTTTTTCATGTTCAGTTCAAAAGCAGATATCTTGTATTTATATGTAAATTTCCTCAAAAATTCATGGATAAAGTAATCTTAAGATTTCAGAGAGATAATTAAATGCAAAAAAGAGTGGTTCATTCATTCTCTTTAAAAGCTAAGTTTTCTAACCTGACAGCTAAAAGTTCAAAATAATTAGGCACTCAGAGGGTTAAAAATTAATAAAAAGGTTGGGCCTTTTTTTAAAAAAAAAAATGTAAACACATTAGATGTTAATTGTGCTGTTTCTTCTGAAGTTTTGTTTACTATAGTTGCTATATGCTATTATTTATTAAAATTACTGACTTATTTATTGAAATTTTTATTTTAGGGCCTGTCCATATATGATGTCATACTTTTTTTCAGTATTTTTGGGGGCGGGGGGGGGGTGTCACATGTTACGCTATATTACATAAACATATACTTGCAGTTCCGAAACAAAGCACTACTTTATAGATCATATAACAAATTTTATTTTTAAACTTTAACTATGTGTTTTAATGAATGTGAGCATAACAATAATAATAATTATATGCTTACTTATTTTGTATGAAATAAGATCAAGGTTTACAACAAAAAACCTAATTCATATACAATAGTAATAAAATATTGATATAAAAGAGCAATTGAAAACAGTAGTATTTTGGAATTTCATATATTTTGCTTTAAATCTTATTTTTACTTTATGAACACAAAATACTCTTAAACAGATTGAATTAAAAAAAAAAAAAAAAACGTCTCAATAAGATTAACCTGTTTGTGCCACTACCAGTTCTACCACTCACCCAGGTGGGGCGACGTATCTTTTGTTGGACATTTCAAGGGTGTGACAGGGGGAGGTTTTCTTCTAATGGTGAAGAATTTTTGCTGCTACCATATTCTCAGAACCTACCTTGAATTCATTTTTTGAAAGAAAGGAATGTAAGTGAAAAAAAAAAAAATCACATGAAAGTTGTTTTAGCCCCCGATTAAAAAAAATACCCCCAAATTCTGGTAATTTCAAAATAACTTCAAAATTTAACCTGCTGATTTTAAATGTTTTTATTTTAACCAAAATGTGTGATGTCACACTTCTTGTTACCCCCTCCCCCTTGTCACAATTTCATGAACCCCCTTCCCCTCCCTTCCAAGTGTGGCATCATTCGTGGACGGACCCTTAAAAATTATTAGCGTTTTTAAATTATATTTTTCACTTTATTTATTAAAATTAACCAATATTTATTAATTATATATTATTTACTGAAACTGTAAAATGTTATAAATAAATCTATTACAAATTTTAGTTTAAATATTGCAGTTTTTTCTCTCTTGTTGATTTCATTATTAGACCTAGTTTTTCTTAATTTGAATTTTTGTTTATGTTCCATCACCTTTGAATTAGCTATGTTCCACTGTATTATCAAACATTTTCTACTATCTATTTTTAAAGTAAATGTTAATCTTTACAGATGACAGCTGGATGGATATAACTCCTGAGATTTTCGATTCCATGCTGGAAAAGATGTCTCATCAACCAACAGAGGCAACTGTCGCTAAAACTTTAACCAGTGGATTAAAATCCTTTGTGCACAAGCATTCAGATATTGAAGGTGTTGAGCCACCTGTCTGCAACCCAAAGAACAAAAAACAAAAGATAAATTTTGATCCTGACGCTTTTACAGATGCAGTTAATAAAATTCTAGGTAAGGATTTATGTATTTCCATAATATGCATGTAAGGAAATTTGCTGGTTACTTAAAATCGCAATTATAATATAGTTAGCAATATTCATAAAAATCTGATGTGTACTTACATATATATCATTTACTCTATTTGATAAATTCTTGATTAATAATTAATAATAATGTGATTCATAATTGATCTTTCAGTGCAGTTTAGAATAATGTTTCATTGTTTGTATGCAAAGTGCTGTAGTTCAATCATCACTTTAATTGGAATAGCAAAATCCGTATTTATTTGTATTGTGATATTTTATATCCCTTTCCCACGAGAATCGAGTCTACCACTTTTCATTCAGACCGCAAACTGCAAGCCAGCCGCACACAGTGGTCATTAAGATTACATTAGCAAAAATAGCACCTGCAAAACTGAGGTCGCTGGCAATGCACAGGATAAATAAATGTCAAACAGTGTATGCGGACCAGCTATCAGTAGATTAGCAGTGTACTTTCATGAGACACCTGCATAGCTCTTGTGGTTAGAATATCCAGGAAAGATCCCACGGTCGAAATTGACCATTGGGGACTTAGGTGATTAGTCATTGGCCAGATAGTAGGTTCGGTTGACCAGTGGAAAGAAAGGGAGGTGAAGCTCCACCCCTTCAGGTATGAACAAAACGGGGGTTTTGAACTGAAAGAAGAGGAGAGCGGTGTCAACAACCAATTAGGGAGTCTTGAACGTGTTTCAGACTGTGCAGAAAAGAGCTGTGTGACCATCTCTGATTAAAGTTCCGAATTGATTCAGACTTTAGCAGCGTTCGCTGAGAACCAGCAGTTGCTTTCGAAATCTCGGTTCGTCGAATTTTGGAACCTTTTGGGCGCTCCTTGCAGTCCCGTGCTTATTTTATCACCCTGATAGGCGAATTTAGGGGTCTGCCTTGAACCTTTGTTGGGCCTGAAATTTATCTTTTAACGAAGCCGTTCGGAATACAGTGTTCTTGATCTCCTTATCTTGTGGAACTCTGGCATGTTATTGAACTTTGAACTCTAATGAACGAACTTTGTTACGTTGTATATATTTAATTATTCAAGATTTCTTATGCAAGTAAATTTTATTTGCATCATAGCTGTGAATAAATTAATCGGTCAACCTAAGAATTTCATTTTTTGTCTACACTTGGTCGCTTATAGGCCAAGATACCGCAGTATTTTAAATAGGTAATTGAATGCAGTATAAGTGTGGAAATAGGAGAAATTTTCACCTTAATACTGTTAGAACTAATTATATATACTGAAAATTGATGGTATATTTAAGAATTTTATAGACTGTTTTTGAAAAAAATTTCAGTCTGTTCCCATTGTTCAGCAGTTATGTGTGCATTTCTTTAGATTTCCGGATACCACACTCTGATGATGATGAATCTAGTTCTTCTATGAGTGGCTATTCTGATGATGACGACGATGACGTTACTTTAGGAGAAGGCAGTCAAGGTATTCTTTTTTTTTTTTTTTTTTTTGTTTTTTTTTTTGTTTTTAATTTTTTTTTTTTTTTTTTTTTTTTTTCGATTTTTGTAGTGTGTTAAATTTGTATCTTGTCATTCAACAACAACAATTTTGATTCCCTGCATATATTTAGATTTATAGAATTTTCTTCGAAGTAATCTATCAAATAAAATGGAAGATGAGGTTAAATATAAGGTTTACAATTAAGGTTAATAAGTTTAAGGTTTTTTTAACCATTATTTGTTTTGCTCGTGCATATGTGAATGAAATACAGTCGGACCTCTATTTAACGAACCTCTATTTTGCGAACTTTTTCTTAGAACCAAGAACATTTTGCGAATTTCTTTGTAAAATAACCTCCAAATAGCGAAGTGCATTCTCTATTTAACAAATTTTTTCTTGTGATCCAATATTTTTTTTCCTCCCTATTTCTTAAAATATTTCTAAACATTTCAAACTCATTCTTTCTTCTAACACATTTGATGGTGATCAATGACCTTGAAGCTGGAAAATGTCAAAGCGAAAGTGCTTGAGCATCAAAGAAAAAAAATTTAATTCTTCATGAGGTGGATAAAGGCGTGAAAAAAAAGGACATTGCTTTAAAATTTGGTATTCCTCCGAACAGCTTACAAACCATAATAAAAAAATCATGATAACAAATAATACAAAATTATGATTCATCGAATTCTTGTTCAAAACGTTTAAAAGCATGTGTCTATGAAGATGTGGATGAGGCAGTTTTGAAGTGGACAGTGTGAAAAATAAAAACAATACAGCAATGAATTGTGATGAAGATGGAAATGATCATGATGCAGAAATCAACAAACCTTCATATGATGAAATGCTAAAATTCATTAATTTTAATATAAAATTATTTTTTTAATTGAAAATACAGTATATTCCCAGACGATGTTTTGTTTTATTCTTGTTTTCCTTGCAGATTTCTTTTTGATGGGTTAAATATATAAAACAAATAGATATTAATTTACAAAATAAAGGTGTGATTAATTTTTTAGTATTATTTACTGTTTATGAATTTAAAATCTGTTTTGTGAAGTTTAAAGTATTTTAAAAGGTCTCTATTTAACGAATTTTCCATATAACGAACTTTTTTTCGGGATTTAGCAACTTTGTTAAATAGAGGTCCGACTGTAATTAAAAGTAACTTTATTATGTTCTTTATGTGTGATTAGTTGCAGAAAGTTTATTGTTTGTTATTCCTTAGCGCTTCTGAAACTGAAAAAAATTCTTTTTCATTTTCAGTTTGCAGGGTTTTTTGTTTCCCCCCTCCCCCCAAGACCGTTCTGAATGACATACTAAATTATTAAGCTAACTAACATCTGATGTTATAAATACTTTGTTCTCTAATATAAGAATAGTTGGTAAGAATAAAATGCTTATAATTGTTCCTATAAAACAATTCTTCCCTCCCATAACTTATGGTTTCTTTCGTTACTTAGAAAAAGAAGAACATGTTGCCATTTTTGTTAAAAATGTTCTGAAATCTAGGTAAAAATTAAATTAACGACTTACTAACCACAAAAAAAAAGAAATTTTATTTCATAAAATTATTCTGTAAAATTTAAGCAAGACGGTTTATTTATTTCACAGTCAGTTTATTTATTTTGTTGATTATGTTTATT
>BGPR01007133.1:29651-55397 GCA_013235015.1 Araneus ventricosus | reverse complement strand
TTATTTATTTCACAGTCAGTTTATTTATTTTGTTGATTATGTTTATTTGCTAAAATTGACTCGCTTCTCCAATATAATAACTCTTCAAGATTTTTGCCACCATAAAATTCTTTGAAATGATACCTTCTTAATTTTATTAAATCTGTGCTACATATGTTACCCTTAGGAATAGGAAGGGGTATTTATCAGTTTAATCTGGAAGTTTATAAAGAATTTTTTGGGGGGATGGGATTTTTAACACTTCTTACCATAATGTTAAATTTTTGAGAAATGTAGTTGGGAATCTGTTTTATATGGACAAAGAATTAATTAATGATCTGTCATTATGTATCAATGATTGCTGTTTGTACATAAGTGAAATGTGTTTTCTTCAGTACTTTAGGTAAATATAATACAGGTGGCTCGAAAGAAAAAGTTTTGGATGATATGAAAGAGTACATGAATCAGATGGACCGAGAACTTGTGAAAACCAACATTGGTTTTAGTTTAAGTTTATAAAGAATTTTGGGGGGATTTTTAACACTTCTTACCCCCTAATGTTAAATTTTTGAGAAATGTAGTTGGGAATCTGTTTTATATGGACAAGGAATTAATTGATGATCTGTCATTATGATATCAATGATTGCTGTTTGTACATAAGTGAAATGTGTTTTGTTCCATACTTCAGGTAAATATAATACAGGTGGCTCGAAAGAAAAAGTTTTAGATGATATGAAAGAGTACATGGATCAGATGGACCGAGAACTTGCAAAAACCAACATTGGTCTTAGTTTTGAAAGGCTGCCTCCAACAGCTTCCATAGAAGAAGAAACAGTGAGTACTTTGTTTCATTTTTAGTTTCAAAAGAAATTGGTCTTCCATCATACAAAAAATTATATGTGTTGAATTTTTCATTATCGGATATCAGTTCTTATTTTTTAGCTGATGTACCAGATATTGTTCATGATGAAGAAATTTTCATTACCAAATATTTTTAATGTAAAAAATAGTTTAATATAATGTAATTCATAAATTCTTTCGATTGCCTGCATCTTTATTTTTAGTTAAAATCAGAATATCAAATGTACAAACAATTTTTAAAAACTGCATGAAGTTAAACTTTTCTATAAGTCATTAATAATTTTTAAAAATAGATGCAAAATTTTATGAAACATTATCAATTGCAACTTGTAGGCGAATAAATAAAATGATTTAAAATATTTATAAAACTTTTCATTCAATAGGAATGGGAACACTAAAGAAAAAATAATCTTTTCTATATATGGAAACTTAATTTTTAATCATTAAAAATGAATCATTTAATTAATTGTCACGAAACTTTCATAGTATTTGTAAGCAAAGTTTTGATGAAAATGTATTCAGTAGTTTGGATTTCTTTAAGGTACAAACTATTAAGAATTTCATTTTTATTTATAGTTTGATTTTATTGTTTCGTGTCTTATTTCCTTCATTCTTTGAAATACAAAAAATCCCTACCCAATAGAATTGAAGTAATTGATTCATGTTACACATATATTTACTTCCATCATTTTTTATTATAATCTCAATTGAAAGAAGGTATTACATGGAATTTAATTCCTATTACAGCTAATCCAAGGTTTAAATTTAAATCTTTACAAAATATTTACACCTCTTGAAGTTCTCAAATTTCTTTTTACTGTCAAAAGAACAGTTAAGAGGGCATTTAACACAGCAGTTGTTGTTAAGAGTACCTGAGAATTCTGTAGTATTTTTGCTAAAAATAATTCTAACTAGATAGTTAAATTAAAAAGAAAATTTTCAACACTCGTTTTATTTTGACATTTTCTAATGACAAGAAATCTGCCAAGTTGTGGTTAAAGCAGAATGCTTAGAGATTATTCTCTTACAACTCCTAACCTTAAAAACTGTGAATCAATAATTTGCATTAACTTTGTATTTGTTAACTATTGTCTTGTTGTATTAACTTTGTAGTTATAATCTTCCACTCTCAACTGTAAAATGCACATAACTATTCATCGACTCAGTTTTACTTTGCTTAATCCAATTGTTTTAATGATACTTAAAATAAATTGTTGAAAATATTTCGTTTCAATCTGCCTTTATAATTATTTTTCTCGTTTACTTATCAAAGTTGATTATCTGCAATTAAATTATCAGTGGTCTTCTAATTGCTCTTGCTGCCTTGGTGGATACAAATTAAATTATGGACTTGAGTCACTATTACACAGAAAATATAACATTTTTACACTACCATGGCAGTGTTGATGCGAAATGGGCAAAACATGGGTTCACTTTAACTCTGGACCCTCCATATATCTATGTATATCTAGTATTTAAATTAATTTATTATAAATAATATGTTATAATAATTAATATAACATCAAGTATTAAAATTCTGTCTCTCAAAACACTTTTGTAGTATTGGATTTTAAAGATAGGCAGCAATTAAATTAATTGCTGCCATTCAGACTGTACCTGATGCTTTTAAAATTCAGTCAGAATTTTATCTAATAAACTTTCAGTCAGAATTTTATCTAATAAACTTTTTTTATTATTTGATGTTTCTAATATAGTGGTTTGGTTTAATCCTCATTTTTCATATTATAAATAATATGTTATAATAAATAATATAACATCAAATATTAAAATTCTGTCTCTCAAAACATTGTTTTGTAGCATTGGATTTTAAAGATAGGAAGCAATCAAATTAATTACTGCCATTTCAGACTGGACCCGATGCTTTTAAAATTAAGTCAGAATTTTATCTAATAAACATTTTTTTTTTTTTAATTTGATGTTTCTATTGTTGTAGTTTTGTTTAATCTTCATTTTTCCTTTGCATTTCAAACTGCAATTTCTTGACTTCTTTTACAGGGTCCGCTGTCCGACATCAATGAGGAGGACGATGACTTCCGGCCTGTTGACGTGAACCTCACTGCCCTAAAAAATCTTCTAGAGTCTTACTCCAGTCAACAGGGACTTCCCGGTCCTGTCAGCAACCTGTTCTCCTCCATGGGCATGGAAGTTCCGGACAATTTGGATTCTTGAATCCATAAGCTACAAGGATGTCACCTATCTTATTTCAGTTTCATGTTATACATGGAATAAAGTCACTGCTTTTGCACAGTTTACAATTGCTTTTCTGCTACACTATTCCTTTTCGGGTTCGGGTTGAACAACTTACAAGCATTCTTTGCTTTGAAATTCTCAAATTTGCATGCTGCAGGAATAGGCCTATTATATGAATGAAGGCTTTGTAATAATTTGAAGAAGTAATAGTAATTTTTGTGAATGGATTGAAAAAAATACGTATGAAAGTCTAAATTAATTCTAAATAAGACAAATAAATTTGCGATATGGATATACTTGTATAATAATCCTGTCAAATTTAGATATTAAAATAAATCTTTTGTTTACATATGATTTTTAAAAATTTTGTTCGAATCTTCCTCGTAGTTTTAAGCATTGATTTGAGATTTTGTGCATTTATTTATCGAGATAACTTAATCATAAATGCATAATCGGAATCATTTTTAATATTTGGCTCTTACTCTAAAGTATTCAATAAGTTGAAATGTTTATATTCTTCAGTAGAGTCGATTGTGCAATGCCACCTTTTTGTGTTTTGAGGTCCTGGGCAAAAATATGGTGTTAGGGGCCCTGTAAATAAAAAATTAGTAAATAAATAAAATTTTGCTTATAAGATCCTTTGTAAAAAAATACAAATGAATAGGTTCAGGTTTATTTGCAGTTGAAATGTTCCAAGTGATGAAATATACAATGCATCATTTTCCATGTTGAAATCTGTTTCTTATAACTTGGCATTTACTTTTTAATACAGGCAACTACTGTTCATTTCAAAACACGAGACTATAGCACTTTTGGACAATTTTACTACCGAAAGGGGCGAGACGCAATGAGCATGGAGTCCTTTGTTAGGCCATGATCTTTTTTTATAAAGTTGGTCTTTACAGCAAATAAGTAAATGAAAATAAAATGTTTCTGTATATTGCTAAGTAAAATGTAAACATCTCCCCTTCCATTTTCACTTCACCCCTATTTTGGTGGAGTGAACTCCACATGTGCAAAAGGTAAGATGGTTTCCATATTTCAGAATGATCAGTACAAAGCATTATTTCTCCTTTTCTAGGTTCTTTTTCTTGGTTGTACAGGAAATAAATTGGTTAGATTTCATAATCTTATAACAGTTTCTGACCTGCATGTGAGATGACTTAATATAGGGCCCCGTGCATATGCCTGGTTTGCCAATCATAGGGGTGCTATTGCAGTTGTGTTACAAATTTTTATTAGTTGCTATATATATATTATAATTCCTGCTTTTTGCTATTCGGGAAGAAAATGAAATCTAATTTCACAATTCATTTCAATTGGATAAATGATGATACAAAAACTTACGGAGACCTTTCAATGCAGCTATTGTATTTCTAAGTAGTAAATTGTCAAAATAATGACTGATAATTACTTTCTTTTCCCACGTAATTTCTAATATAGGTTAGCAAAAAGCAATTTAAATGTATTTAAAATTGAGCTAGAAAACCTATTGTATTATTGCATTCATATTAAGAAGGTATCAGTACAAATGTGTATGCATTGTAGTTGAAAATGTTTTGTTTTTACTGTAGAGAGCTTTAATCAAATCCAGTTACATAACTTGTATAAATGCTTATCAATTAACCTTGTCATTTGTTATTATTTTTTAAAATCCAAGACTGATTTTTTAAAAGAGGAACTAGTCTTTAGTTATAATTAGTATTTCTCTTAATGTTGAAGAGATATCTGCAGATTTGTTAGTGCCAAAAAATGAATTGCTCATTTTTAATGAAATTATTCCTAGTCAATGAGACTTTCTTTGTCAATGAAGTCTTAGGACTAACTTAATGAAATTAACATTAATAAATATACTAAGTTGTTATAGATGGAATTTTTCTTCCATATTCTCCATGTGGAGCGACTAAATAAAATAAAGATCTCTGAAATTTAACATTATAATCTAACACAAATAACATGTATGCATTCAAAACTGTGTAAAAAAATAATAAACTCTCTATATTATTTAGTGTCATTCACGTCTTTGTAATACCTAACAAATTTTTTAAAGCAAGACCTAGGGAAATATTTTCAATTCCTATATACACTTTGATTTTAACACCAAAAGTTGTCTGTAGAATAACGATTTGTAAGGATGAGCCTACAACATTCTTAAAACCACCCATTTCATTTATAACATTAACATTTTCTTTTAAAATATTTATCTTCAGTGATAGTTGAATCTACTCTTATAATGCAAGATCAACACTTTTTTTTTTAACTTTCTGGAAGAAAAAGTACTTAAATATATTCTGAATTAATTTTTAGAATTAGAGATGTCATTTAGCATAAACTAGTACTAATTAAAGAAAACTTGTTCATAGTGAACAGTCTTTTGTATACAATTTTTTTATTTTGTTTTAGAACTTGTGATATTTATGACAATTTTGGAGCCTTTATTTTATTGTACAGGAGTGAAACTTTTGTAATTTTTTCATATGAGTATTAGTATGTAACAATGTATTGTTTTTAAAAAGTCATTCTGAATCTTGAGTTATTATACTTTTGTCCTTCCGACTCTTGTACTTTTAATCGCATTTGTATGAATAAATCTATTATGAACAACTCTTTATTTTGTGATTTGCTTTCATAAAGGAAAAAAGCACTCAAAAGTTTTTCCTTCACACAAATTTTTCTTTTTTCTAATTGATGTTACTAAACCTGTATTTTTCATCAAAATGCACTTCTCTTAGAAGTCATCTATACATCCACTTTGTTAAAACATACATCTCTTCATTATGTTTTATAGCAGGTAAGACCACAAGACAATTTTAATACATAACAGCATATTATGAATGCCATTATTATGATTTTTATGTATAAAAATTTTTTCTTGTTTTATAGACAGAAGTTAGGATTTAATTTTTAAAAAGGTTTTAAAGATATACATGTGATTTAAGACTTAAACTAAATGCAACTGCTGGAATCTTTTAGTATAATTTTCAAGAAGCCAGTTGCAAGAAATCTCATAGATTTGATTTAATATTTTTTAACCCTATTGGCACAAAATAAACTTGGTCTCGAATCATTTTGTGCATAAAACTATGCAATCTAGTTCTCCCTTTTTCTACAACTACCTCCTTTGTTATTAATTTCCCCTTTTTCAGGTTAAACTATTTCTTTTTATATTGGCAACTTAGATGTGAAAACATTTTTAAAATGATAGTTATTATTACAGCTTTTGTAAGAAATTTCAATATTCTGTACTTGTAGGTATGTGATTGAAGTAAAAAAAATTGCGAGTTCGACACATCTGAAAAATAATTTTCTCGGAGTATAAAATTGTATAGAATGTGACTGTTTTCAAACATTTCACTTTTCAGGGTGTATGAATTGCAGAAAGGAAAAAACAAAGTATTAAAATAAACAATTTATTGGTCTCATAATTCTTCATGAGGTAATGGTGTTGTTAGTAACTGATGTTGAGGTTTATCGATCTGCATGCGACCGTCTTCTCCAGCTGAACTTTGTATGGGAGAAAACCCTTTTTCTGCAGCCTTTTGTAATTGTTCGTTGGCATCGCCCACAGAAAAACCATGAGGTTTCATCTGCAATGAAACATATTCAAGATGAATACTATAGTTATCACTGTTATACACATATGAAAAATACTTTTAATAATATAATTTCAAATTAAAGTAATAATGAAACATTTTACACAATTCACAAATTGCAGAAATTAATTCTTTTATTACTCTTAATTTGATTTTAAAAATGGATTTTGTAATCAATTTTTCACTCCCTGATGGATTAGTTTTAAAATGTTTTGTGGCTTCGATGACAATACGCTATTTTAGTGTTTTCAGAACTTGACAGATAATTGATTAATTTAATTACATTTTAATTTCATACGAGTGGCACCACCTGGTAGTGAATTTGAGAAAAGATTGATTTCAAGATTCCATAATTTTGTAGTAATGAATTATATATTAAATACTAAAAAGCAGAGAATAATTAAAAAGCCTACTTTTTTTATAGCCTAATAATTAAAGTGTGTTTTTTTTAAAAAATGGATATTTTTTAAATTTATTAGGAGAATCATACTACACTAAAATAATCCAGAACACTATATTTGCATTTAGCTTAAATAATATATATATATATCCAGTTTATAATACAACCAGCATTAAAATGATAGTGTGATTAAAGATTTTAAAACCTGGTAGAATTTCAATAAATGACTTTTTTTAGAAAGAAGTTTCCACCCAATGTTTGCTGTACTTAAACGGATGGAAAATTTATTTCACATACAGTATGCTAACCACAAAAACAATTTAACATGGTTAAAATAATATGTTTGGTGTGAAGAAAAAAATTTAAACTTTTCACACATCTTTTAACAAATTAGGACTGTTTCTTTTAAAAAATCTTTAAGAATTGATTGTAAAAAATATTATTGCTACTTAATTTTTTTTTTTTTTTATTTTATTATTATTACTGTTTGAAAGCCACCGGTAACAAATTTAGTATTGATATATATAAGGGTCGAAATCTGAAATTAGAATTATAGATATCAGAATGCACTGTAAGTGCAGAAAATTCCAAAAATAAAATTGGTAGTCAATAAGTATAATATTCTCAGTTACATGAATATTTTCATAGGATTAAAATTGGACCTTAACCCGTTAACTGAACTGACTGCATTCCAAGTGTTGCTTTTTCTATGAAGTCAATATGTTTTCTCAAACCCCAAAACAGTTTCAAAAAGTCACATACCACCAGTTAGCCAGATTTTGAAGTCAAAATATTGTCATTTTGAAATTTTTTCATTTTTTTTTCTTTGATTTATTTTTGAGGTAATGAAAGGAAGGAAAGCAATTTTCCTTTTTTGATATTTTACTATATTTCAAAAATCTTTGATATTTATGCAACAAAAGTTTGTAAAAATGTTTTCAATTTTTTTTTAATTCTAAGAAAATAATAATACATAATAAAAGAATAGAAAAAAGGAAAGCAAAAAGAATTTTTTTCCCTCAGAATTTAATGTTACTTCACAGTTAACTTAATCTCAGTGTATTAAACATAATTTAATAAAAATTTATTGAAATCTATATTTTAAATTAATTTGATCATTAATGGGTTAACCATTCAACTATACAGTGCAGCATTTCTAATTGCAGTCAATATCTTAATTAGTAAATTTTTTTAAAAATTTGGTAAAGTTAATTGGCAAAAAAAAAAAACACTGAACCATTTAAAAGCAAAGTCAACAATATATATGACTGCAAATAAGAGTGTTAGTTAAAAACAAATGCAATTATTTGTATACATTATTGGCATTTTAAATATTATATACTTTTTCAGGATATTTACCTCACTATCTTTGGTAGGTCGTCTAACATCTTCGCAAGCCTTGATCACATGATCACAAAACTTTTCCTGTAGGGGTAAGTTTTCTGCAGTCTTGAACTTTCGGTAGTACTCGACCAAATTATCTGCAAGCTCTTGTTTGTGTGTTTCTGGAAGAAAAAAAAAAGGTTTTGCATTTTGCTTTAAAGACATTGCATATATTTTACTGCTGGAAATATTGTCTTCTAGTATATAAGATTTACACAGATTAAAAGTGCATATGCATTTTCTCTCTACCTTTAATTTTTTTATATGAAAGGTAGACAAGAACAATGTTAGAATAAAACCATATTTTTAGAATGCTAAGATTTAAAAAATAGTAATATACAGTATATATAATAATATACAGTATATATTTCAATCTGCATGCATTGCAAGATTGAATAAGAAACTTTAACATTTTTTCCTTTCAACTTCAGAATTCTAGAGAATAAAATAAGCATTCTTTTTATACCTTCTGCTTATTTCATGCTGATTTAAAAATACTAAATAAAAACTATAATTCCAATGAACATGTATATTTTAAAATTAAATAATTAGAAAGATAAAAATATATTCGATATATTTTAGTTTTGACATTGTTCTCTAAAAGCTGTGTACAACAAATACAATATATCACATCATTCAACATTAAGCATATTTTTAGAATGCTAAGATTTAAAAAATAATAATATACAGATTTGAGAAAATAAAATCAAGCAAATAATAATAAACTAATTTGGGTTTTTTTTTTTCAAATAAAATTATCTAGCAATATTTTGAAATTTTAGGCCTTACAACCGTGCAATATCTTCCAATCTACTATACTATACATTTAAGCAGTATAATGCTCACTGAAATTAAGACAATAAGTAGGGGAGAGAGGGGTAAAACCGGGTACCCTTTATTCTGGCAATATTAGTTATTTCTAGCGGATAGATACTGAATTACACTCTACTAGTCAAGAAAAAAGGAACGGTCATAGTGGCGTATTGCAGCTGTTGAATTCCCTGCTCCTGTGAAGGTTTATTTGTTTAAAGACATCAACTCTCTCATGTTCGTTTGATTTTAAACTATCCTTACTTCAAAATCATTACACTTTTAAAAACCATTTTTAGTCCAGCTTGTTATATGTTTCCAAAGGATTTATACCCTATCAAACAATTAGGATTTACTCCAATAATTATGTTGTTCCATTTAATTTTTTATAACCTCTGCACTCAGGGTAAAACCGGGTACTCCAAGTGGCATAAGACCGGGACAGTCAGTATTGATGATTCTTCCGTTGAAGACGATAAGAACACATCAAACATTGATTGTTTATATTTTAATGATGAATTTTCTAATTTAAATAAAGAATGGTTAATCTAATGCAAAAACCATCTTAAGCGTGCCTATGAAAGCTGCATTTGCACAGAGGAAGAAGACAACTGCTTTAATTGTGAATTTTGTAACTAATATTCTTAAATTGTCATATAAAATAAAAACGATTGCAACTTTTCCACTGAAAATCAAGTTTTCCTAATTTCCCATAAAGTTAACATGTATACCAGGTTTTACCCCACTAGTGGGATAAATCTGGGTAGTTTGACTTTTTTGTATAAAAATCATTGATTAAAAAAAGTAATGAAATTGTGCCTTTTCTGGAAAGATATATTGTACTCCGATAAACAATGAATATTTTAATAAAATGTGACAAGCTCTCTGTCGAATATTTTAGCTCCAGCAGGCCTTCGAACCTTAGCTACCCGGTTTTACTCCACAAATAAAAGAATAAAACTAAAAAAAAAAAAAATTCCTATGAAAATTAGGTTATTATCATCAAATAGAAATTTTAACATTTAACGTACTTTACAAATAAATATACTCGACTTTATATCTTAAGAATAAACATTGTAAAACTATAAACAAGAAATTAAAAATTATCATGAGCCAAAAATATTGAGACAGAAGCCATGAATTTTCTGTACACAAAATAAAAGACTTTCAGAAAACTTTATTAGAGTCAACATATTTTAAGAAACTGGCTTTTAAAAATACACAGAATAAATCAAAGTAAATATACTGACCGACAATGTAATTACAAGCTTTAATCATCTTTGGTGGGCTGAACGTATATGAAACAAAGTTATTGATCTCACAGAGCCTTCCAAGACTTTGATTAACAATTTTTTTACGCCCAGATGAATCTTTGAGCACTTTGTGCAGTTCTGGAAAAAGAATGAATATGAATACAGAAAAGTATAATTCACATTTAATATAACAAAAGACACAGGTCTAATTTCAATCTGTTATAATTATATTGATTCTGTGCATGCTTTAAAAGCAATTTTAACCCTCTATGTGTTTGAGCCATATCTTTTCATGTTCAGTTCGAAAGGAGATAATTTATGTTTATGTACATGATTTTGTAAACTACCATGGATAAAATATTTTTAAAATTTCAGAGATTTGATTCAAAGCAATAAAGACCCAATTATTCCCTTTAAAAGCTCATTTATAAGAAATTAAAGATAATAGTTCAAAATACCTGAATGCTCACAGGGTTAAAAATAATCTTTTTTTTTTTTTAATCCATGTAAAAACACAACACTGTATTGGGAATCTCATATATTCATTGAAATATAAATTGCTTTCAATTAGAATTACTAATTTATTTTTCAATGACCAAAATTATTCAAAAGGCAGGCAATTCTTTTCATTTAGACAATGGAATTTTTATTTTTTTTTTAATTATTAACAGACATTAATCATTTTGAGTATTAACATACATATGCACGCAAGTAAAGGAGCTGATCTTGCTGCTCTGCAATCAAATACTCAAAATGAAAAAGTCGAGCAAAATTTTCTTCTCCTATATATTGAAAAGAATAAAAATCATTAAACAACAAAAGAATTAAAAATAGTGGAGAACCCATTTCTCAAGTTTTTAACATTTGTACA
This sequence comes from Araneus ventricosus, assembly GCA_013235015.1. Classification (NCBI taxonomy): domain Eukaryota; kingdom Metazoa; phylum Arthropoda; class Arachnida; order Araneae; family Araneidae; genus Araneus; species Araneus ventricosus. The sequence goes on along the minus strand of BGPR01007133.1, from coordinate 44,036 downwards.
ATAGTGTTCCTTTGACACACAACAGTTTCTACAGTAATTTTTAATTCAGTAAAGGCCATTAACTAGATTTCATGCGAAGGCAGTAAGTGGCAAGCTGTTTATGTTGATTACAAAACACAGCATTATATACGTACTACCACCAATTCAATAAACAGGATGCCAACTCTAATTGTGGCCCAATAGCTAATTAGATTATTAATAATAATCTAATTATTAGATTAGATATCTAATAATTAATCTAATTATTAGATATCTAATTAATCAATTAATTATTATTATTATTAGATTATTACTAATATTATAATTATTAGATTATTAATAATAATGCTAATTAGAGATAGGCATTTGCTGCCAAATGGAAAAAATGCTTTAAATGATGTCAGAAATTATATTTTACATTGCTTGAGTCAATAAATGTATTGCTGAAAAAAGTCTTAATTTTTTATACAGTCTCACAGTCCTATATTATGTTCAGTAAAATATTCTTGACAAACTAACATTTCAATTAAAAAAAGTTCCATTTTTGTGCGAGTTCATTGTATGAAAAGCAGATTATGTATAGAATGGCTAAGCAATATATGGGATGCTTGGCATTTTTTTTTCCGCCGGGGCCCCCCAATATAAATTATTTTAATATTATACCAGCCGTCTTCGTCAACCAGCAGTTTGCCTGTAATATTAATGACCTATAGCTATGCTCGCAACTTGGTGAAATCAATTGGCATTTGCAGAGGCTGAAGGACTCTGCCAGTTTTATTTTGTGGTAGAGGGGATAGGTGACCCATGATGACATATCTAGACATCATAAGCTTTCATATGAAACAAAAATTGTTAAAATTGCTGCAATGATTGGGGCTGGGAGACTGTGTCAGGGTTGTTCCCCATAGAAAACGTACAGTGGAGAAGTATTTTGAGGTGGTTTTACGTCTCTCCATAGTGGTCTAATGGTGTGTAGGGAAAGGAAAAAATTATGATGTTTTTCGTGGTATTTTTAAACTCTTATAGCTCCACAAACAAATAACATAAAGAGTTAGTTCTAGTTTCATTTAACAGAGAAAGGTAAACATTGAAGATTCCAAAATGAATTTTAGAATTTGGAATCGCAGTCAAACTTCAAAGTTGGTGAAAATCACTAAAAATTTTGATGATGTCACAGTGACCAATACGTATGCATGCAGACTAAGGCAATTCATTCATCAATCTGAGGTTCACGTGAAATATTACTCACGAATTATCGAATTACATAGAATTCTGTGGTCAAATTAAATGCTTATAGTTCCGCAACCAAATAACATAGAGAGTTGATTTTAGTTTCATTTAACAGAGAAATGTAGACATTGAAGTTTGCAAAAATAATTTCAGAATTTGTAATTGTGATTTAGTCACAGTCGAGCTGCAAAGTTGGTGAAAATCATGAAGAATTTTGATAATGTCACAGCGACCGATGAGCATGCACACATCGGTTGTGAGCGTTATATGAACTGGATTTTAACAGATTAATAATTCATTTCAGATTAATTAATTCATTCAGATTAATTCATTTAACAGAGAAAGGTCATAGAGCATAGGTCATAGTCACATAGAACTATTTTAGTCACAGTTGAGTAATCAATTAATTAACTGTCCTTAATTAATTATTATTAACAATTGATGATTTAATTGAGCTGTCCTTTCCATCGATTTAATTGAGTTGAGTTGGTTTTAGTTTTGCTTAACAGAGAAAGGTCATAGGTCAAAATCACATAGAGCTACTTCAGTCACTGTTGAGTAAGGTAAGTAAGTCTACGCCCCTCAATCCCAGCGGCCATTTCGCAGAGACAGCCTCCCATCAACTTTTTATTTTATTTCTTTCAGAAATGGAGGGTGGAGGGGTCCACGAGACCATTGATGGCATATCTAAGCATCATAAGCTTCCATGCGAAATAAAAATTTATTGAATTCGGTTCAGTGGCTGGGGCTGAGCTGATGACCATCTGGTTTTGACAAATTATTTTAAATATATAGATACTTTCCCTACACGTTATACAGAATGACAAATGCTACTGAGGTAGCAATTGAAAAAATTAAAAAAGAACAACAAGAAAGTTTTCAATGAAAAGACATGCAAGTTTATAAAAATTAACAGTATGATATTTCTCATTTCGAAACAAAGACTGAAATATAAATGTGAAATTCTTAGTTTGAGGCCAGCATTAAAAATCATGTCACATGACATTAGAAATGAATTAGAATTATTAACAAGAGCATTTTAAACTTTATGGCTTGAAATATTAATCATTTCATACTTTGCTCAAAAAAGCCCAGCTTTCTATAGTATGTCTACTTTTCATATATTGTTGGTGATATTCAGACAAATTTTTTGGTTGAAATCTATAAGTTGGTACACACTCTTAAAATGGCGCCAAGTCGCAAAAGCTAATACAGGTAATACCTGCATATAGCTTAGGCGGCTTGGCTCCAATGATATGCAGCGGTCAACGTCTTGCTTTGGCTATTTGGCAGTGTTTTAAGAGTGTGTACCAACTTCTAGATTTCAACCAATTTTTTTTATATATAACAAAAGAACCCAAAAGATGCCAAACTTCAATTTTTTTGGCGATAAATTGCTAAATGTGGTAGCCCAATGAGGGATGTTTGGCGAGTTTCCCATGATTTGGTGCCAGCCTAGCAAGGGATGTACCATACGCTTTGGTTTTACCAACAAAAGATTATTCTCATTCTACTGAAAATAAGTATGCAAAATTAAACTTTCATGTTTCCACTCCTTTATCAGTTGGTTCTTAACTACATTTTCTCTGGATGCTGGAGGATAATTTTATTCTCCTGGAGTGAATAGCTTCATCTAATCAAATTCATCATTACCTATCTATTATTTTTAAGGAGCAGATTCTGAGAAAAAGTTTCACTTGTACAAAAATTGCTACCTCATTTGAGTATTTGAAATTCTTCATCAAAGTTCAATTAAATTCCTTCTTGCATTGTTTTCTTATTTTATTTTTTGTGTGCATGTGTCGAGATAAAGGAATGTAGCATATTTTAATTTTACTTTTCATAATAATTTAGAAAACAGAAAAAAATTACCTTTCAAGACAGCAACACAGCCATGGCACAAAAGAGCTAGAAAGAATGAAAGAAAAATCATTGTAATGCTAAAAATTGTTTCATAAATTTATAAATAACAATTCTTTTAGAGCTGTTACATTAAAACTTAATAACATCAGATATAAGAATCCACCAGGAATTAAAAGAATACAGATTAATGAAACACAGCAGGTCTGAAACAATTAGTTGAAAATCATTTACATTAAGAAGGATAAGAGATCACTATGAAAAAAAGAAAGCATAAAAGAATCGGAAATCCGTGAAAAATTGATTTACCACAAAACCAACTTACAGCTGTGTTAATACTTTAATTTATTACTCCTCACACAAACAAAAAAAAAAAAATTGCAACATTTCGGTTATCAATAATTGTTTCAAAATTAATGAATCCAACTTAAGCTAACAGAGCAACAAGTTATTCATAAAATAGCGATGAACTTTATATGTGATTGTGTATCATATTACAAGCTATTATGATTCTAATCAATCACAAAATTTAAATCATATAAGCAGAAAAGCTCTATCTGTAAATAGATATTTTTAACTTCCCTAATTGCAACTTTTTATGAGTAGTTTTGTTATGAAATGGCTTTTAATGAGTAGCTTAGTTAGGTAAATTGCTTGTACCAAAGACAAATATTTTCTAAAACATCTACCACAGACTAATTATAAATCTGTGCGCATAAAAATGAAATTATTTTAGCTTTTATTAAAAACGTACAATATACTTACGTTGCCCGATTTTAGCAGGTTCAGCTGTGACAAAAATTTCGTAGTTCATGAGAAGGAAACATAGCGTTAAAAGGATGTAAAACCTCATGTTGACTGAACACCGGTATTTTACCGACTAAATAAACGCCCTTTTTCAAAAGTGCCATGCTTTATAATTCCGTTACCTTTAGACTCTTGAAACAGATAAAAGAAAACAATCGAAACAAAAGATCAAATCAGTTATGTTTAACATTCAGAATTGAAAGCAAATAAAAACGGTTAAGTGGATACAGCTTCAGATCACAATAAGCTTCTGATAACTTCCCGTTTATCTCCTTGCTCAATTACTCCAAATCGCACCGTCTCAGTCTATTGTCTGTTGCAATTAGTTTAGCCGAGATGCCAGGAGCATGCGCAGAAAGATTTTTTTACCGCCTGGTCACATGCTGTGCTATTAACCAATCACACTATAGTGATGGGTTGGGCCCGTACACTTCGCTGATCGAAATGCTGAAAATTCTCGTGGAATTTATGCATAAATTTCAGAATCTCAAGTGCAAAAGAAATGGCTTTTGGAAAAGAAAAAAAGCAGAAAAGAAGAAATTTAAAGAAGGAATATTTAATTCGACATACCTGCAAATTATCACTTCTATCATTTATACTTCATATTGAAATGAAATATGAATTCGAATTAATAACTAATTCAAACACTTAAATCTAATAAAATCTAAAATAAATAATATTTTTAATAATAAGAAACTCATCTGTAATATGGCGAATGTGTCGAACAGAGGTCTTTCTTGAAAAGTATCATCTCTTCTCCCAAATGACAGGGTCGCTGCCCAGATAGCAATTTTAGTTTGCAGCAAAGTTGCAGCAATCTTGCTCTGCAAAATCTGCAAGCTTGCACACAAATTTGACACGACAAAAGAGCAAGCTTGAAACAAGCTTGCAGAACGTTAACGTCAGCTTCGAAGTCACCACTCGACGAACTTCCAGCAAGCTTGTCACGTCAAACTCATTGCAAGCTATAGCAAAAACAGAGTACGAACACAACCCGGACTAGAACTCGCGACCTAAGCTAAAGTCCTAACCAGTCGGCCAGTTAAACTCTGAGAGTGGAAGATAGATTTCGCTAATACAACGTTCGATTAGATTCGTATACGATTTATTTTAAACAGTTTTCTTGATTTCATTAATTTTTTGAGTTGAGAACATGATTTGAAGTCAAAGAGAGAGAGATTTTCTCTAATAACTACGTTTTGCTAGTAGAATAAATTACGAAATTAGAGTTCAAAAGTAATTACTTTAAAATGGGACAAAATGTATTATTTTTCAACAAACATTGACTGTTTATCAGGTTTCATTTTGTTTATAAACGTTAAAATTTCAACATTAAGAAAAAGGCGATATAGTTTTCTTTAAAGTGCGAGTTCTATATTTAGTAAAAAGACGGAAAATGTTTCAAAATTTTTTTTATAAAAAAAGTTAGTTTTTTTTACAAATTATCATTGATTTATTGAATTAATAAAAAGAAGGACGGTCTAGGAGATTCTATTAAAAATCGGATGATTTTTTAAAACAGAGACAAAGATAATTATCTCTTATTGTGCTATCATCTTTGCAATAAGCTTGTTTTGCAAACTCACAGTATGCTTGCATTGCAAGGAGGGGTGGCGCTAGTTGTCAAGGAAAACTTGTAGCAAACTCGTTTCGCAAGCGAGGGTGGCGATTCTGCATTGTTAGTTTGCTACAGTTTCGCTTCAAGTTTGACGCGTCAAATTCGCCATGGCAAGATAATATCAAGTAAAAATCAAACTTGCTGCAAACGTACGTGCTATCTGGGTGGTGTGGTGCAGAATTTGGTGAGGAGTGTGCCGGTTCAGGTATCGTCCTCGTCATCTGACCGCGCTTCAAAACTGTGAGGGCCACCCTGAATTATCTTTTATGTTGCTTCTGCGCATGTTGCTTTACGAGTTCTAATATGACTACTAATAACAAACCTAAACCCAGCCCAGATACATGTACACTTGCAGCAAATTTGATTTTTCTTGATATTAGATTGTCATGAAGAACTTGACGTGGCAACTTTGCAGCGAACTTCCTGCAAAGTAATAAAGCATAATCGACCAATCCACTTGCAAAACAAGTTTGTTGTGAAGATATTATGACGAACTTCACACCACGATTGCAAAACAAGTTTGCTGCAAAGATGAGAGAACACTTACAGATAATCTTTTTCTCAGTTTTAAGAAACAACCGATTTTTAATAGCATCTCCTAGACCGTCCTTCTTTTTATTAATTCAATAAATCAATGATAATTTGAAAAAAAAAAAACTAACTTTTTTATAAAAAAAATTTTAAAACATTTTCCACCTTTTTACTAAATATAGAACTCGCACTTTAAAGAAAACTATATCGCCTTTTTCTTAATGTTGAAATTTTAACTTTAATAAACAAAATTAAACCTAAAAAACAGACAATGTTTGTTGAAAAATAATCACTTACATTTTGACCCTTTTAAAAGTATTTGTTTTTGAACCCTAATTTCATAATTTATTCTACTAGCAAAACGTAGTTATTAGCGAAAATCGCTCTCTCTTTGACTTCAAATCATATTCTCAACACAAAATTTAAAAAATTAATGAAATCAAGGAAACTGTTTTAAATAAATCGTATGCGCGATCTATTAGCGCAATCTATCTTCTCCTCTCAGAGTCTAGCTGGCTGAATGGTTAAGGCGACAGGTTTAGGGAACGAGAGGTCGCGGGTTGTGATCGTAGTCTGTTTTTGCTATAGTTTGCAATCAGTTTGACGCCGCAAGCTTTTGGCAAGTTCGACGCGTAGTGACTAACTCGTTTGCGTAAACTTGTTTCAAGCTTGAGCACTTGTAGTGTCAAATTTGTTGCAATCTTGCATATTTGCACAGTAAGATTGCAGCAACTTTGCTGCAAACTAAAATTGTTATCAAGGAGATATCAATTTTAGTTTGCAGCAATCTTGCTCTGCAAATATACAAGCTTGTAACAAGTTTGACACGGCAAAAGTGCAAGCTTGACCTATATTCTGATGCTATGCGACTTTTTTTGGGGAATTTTATCAAACTTCTATTCCTGTTCCAAATTATACATGCTTTACCAATCCTTCAACAAACTCAATTAGAATACCACAATCAAAGCGAAATAGATAATGAAACATCAAATTAAAAAAAGAATTGAAATAGCTTTTCGCTGTTATAAATGTTTTTATATATAAATTTACAATGTTTTCTGATTGCATATGATTGATGATGTCACGAATTATAGAGTTTCTTACTTTTTTATTTCAAAACATTCCTTTTTTATTCTTATGCCATTTTATCAAAATTAAATTATAACAACAATTTCAAATTAATATTTGAGCATAAGCATTTAAAAACTGCATTCATTTACTGTTCTCTGAACTTTAAATTTCATTTACGAACTTCAAACTTACAACTTTGAATTTATGTATCTAAAGACGATCTTCTTTTACTATTTCATATTGGATGCATCAATATTTCATTTTTGATTTTGGAATTAATTGTTTTATAGAAAAAAATAAACGAAAAATTCATTTTTTCATGACAGTTTACTTAATTCATAATAGTCATTTGTTTGAGTTTTCATATGCTTTTTTTTTTTCCAAAAATGACAATTTATTACATTGAAAAAAAATTCAAAGCGGAAATAACTTTGTCGGATAAATAGCTTTATTTACAAATTATTAACATTAAATAAACAATAACGACTATTTCAAACATCATGCATATGTTTGCATATTTTTGATATAACTGAATCTTTTTAAGTTATAAGCTCTAATATGGGCGAACCGCTAGTCGCCGAAGGCGGCTAGTAAGAAAGGAGAATGTGTGTGTCTGTGGTTTGGCGCTCTATAGGGTAGCCCACCGAACCTAGAGCTATGAAATTTGGCACAAACATACTTTGGAGGGTGGGAATGTGCACATAGGAGCCCTTTTTTTAATTTTAATTAATTAAAAAATTAAGCAAAATTTTAGTGTTTTTCCTTTAACTTCCGAACAGATTGCAGCACAAAAATCATTTTTACACCATCTGCAACTGAAAAAAATCCCTTTTCAATGTTATCAATTAAGTTGCTGTACAAGGTTTTCTCTAATTTTAATAAATTTTAAAAAATATTTTTGATATAATTTGCAACAATACTTTTGATTGCTGCAAAGCAATTCAAACCGCTTTCATTGTTTAAACAAATATTTAATTGCATGTTTCTCTTTCATTGTTGAAAGTTGAGTGTATCTTAATACATTTTGCTTTCATATTTTACTTCATCAAAGTTTTTATGAAATCTGTGACCCAAGCTCTCTGAGATATTGCACATATTAAGAAATATATCCAATTAGCTTTTTTTAAGGAGAAGTAACGAGAGTTCCGGGAGTGCTGAAAACCATTAATTTAACAACTTTTTCATTGATATCTGAACTTCTATGGATATCTCGTGAAATTGGGTGTGGTGCTGATACGTCTCGAATTAGGGGTTGGCGGCGATCGTGTCAACATGCAAGTGCTGCAATGAAACTGCAATGCTTTACCACAAAAAGTTAATAAAAACCGTTTAATAACTATATATGAAATAAAGTAGAATATATTCCACCTTTAAAATAAATGCTTTTTTTACGCCACTTAATTTTGAACAACTAAAACCCACTTCTATGAGAAAAACCTTTCTCCTCTGACTTAAAGACTCGCCATTTCAGGGGCCACGTTTTTCGGGAATTTCCCCTTTTCGAAAGTATTTAAGCTCGCCACATATTTTGGACTCTTTTTTTTTTGCTGTAATCCCATTTACAAATTTACATTGAAGAAAATGCAGAATTAACCGTCTTTAAAAATTTTAACAAAGGGTGAAAGGCTAAAGAAGGAAATTAACCCGTACCTCTTCATATCGCGGCCGAATGACAGGGTCATAAAGTACTTGCGCACTAACCTAAAGGTGATAGGGAGGAATCTGGCCAGAAAGTTAGGTGTTTTTTTTTGTACTCGTAAACAATCTGTTTAAGAATTTGAATTTTCCTTAATCATTTTTAAAAACAATGTCTATAAATTCAATATTTTATTTGATTTTGCTCTTTTTCTCCTCAACATTGTTAATTTCCAAGCATATATTTAAAATCATTCTTATTCCTTTCCCCTATCCAATGCTTGCATGTTTCCTAAATTTAAAAATGTTTAAATATTTGTTTCGAGGTTTATTCAGTTACTTCTATGGACAAGTTTTCTGTTTTGTTTACTTACGATAAAAACTTGACTTCCGCTTTGAAGATTCCATTGACTTAGGGGTCTATTCTGATATCCCCGGTTGGATTGGGAGTTGGGTTGGGCTCCTTTGTTAACGTGTGGAGACCTTAACTCCCAACAATTTTCAATAGACACTGCTGTCTACCGGAATTACATAGTTACAGCATTTTAAGATAAATAAACACAGTGGCGAATTTAGTTCCGGTCTGGGGGGGGGGGCGGAGGTCATAAAACTTTATATCGTCGTGATGAATGTCAAACCTCAAGGCCAAAAGTAAATCAAAATTCACACTTTATAGACTTTACTCACCTGACAATAAGAATCATAAAAGAACAATGCAATGCTGCCGATAATTTAGCCAAAAATTTACAGTAGAAATAACTGGCCAAAGTAATGTTCGACTGTGTTGAAGCGACAAGTACAGATGGAATGACTGAAAGTAGGAAGAATTTTCGAGGCACTTGTCCAGGCTGAAGGTGCTGCTGCTTCTGAGCTCCATTCGTACTATCGCTTTTAACTACGATCGAAACACTGACTGATAACTTCATTGTAGAATTTTATTATCAGTATTATGTGCTTTGTAATTCTTGACAGGTAGTAAGAAGTGGCTCAAGAGGCACGATTTACCCAGTTTGACATTCTGCGACGATATAAAGTTTTTTATCCTTGTTTGAGTCTAAGTGCCATATTCCCATTTATCTTAAAATGTAACAACTATGGTCCGACAATAATCTTTAAGAGATTCTGGTACGGTTGGAGTTTGGGTTGGGTTGGGTTCACGTTGTAATCAGAATGAACCCCTAAGAATCAATAAGGTCTTCAACGGAAGTCAAGCGCATCGTAGTAATGAAAACAGAAAACTGATCACGCCAGAAGCTTCAACGAACTTCCTCGAGCAAATATTTAGGCATTTTTAAGAACCCGAAACATGCAAAACGGATGAGGAGAAAGGAGAATAAGAGAAATGATTTTAAATAGCGAGAGTGTGTGTTGAAGGAAAAAAATTGATTTTCAGATTGTTTTAAAATGATTAGTAAGTGTAAACGAACCGTTTACGGTACTGCTTTTACCCAACACGGCGAATTCTATCTGGTGCGCAATTACCCCAAAACACTGACTCTTTGAGTTAATTCAACCTTTTCTTACGGGTAAGAACGATTGGTCTAATTTTCTTCAATCAACGTGAAATGGACACGAAAAAAGGTCAAGCGGCGGCAAATGATTCCGAAAAGCGTATTTAGTCGAGGAGAAGAAAGTTTCTCATGAAGGCGGGTTTAATTGTTCGAGTAAGTGACATTTGTTGAAAGGTGGAATATGATACATTTTATATATGTATTCAAACGGTTTTTTGTCAACTTTTTTATTATTAGCTGTGCAGTACTTGCGTGTTGACGATCGCCGCCAGCTCGGACATGTCAGCACCACGCAATTTCTGGATGGATATTCGAATGTCAGCTCGAAAGTTGTTATTAATGGTTTCGGCGCCGAACAAACACTATACGCTTAAAAAAAGCTGATTGGTGTATTTCTTGTGTAGTACGGTATCTCGGGAAAACTGGTCACAATTTCATAAAGGCGCGATGGTAAAATATGGTAGTATGTAAGAACCACGCTCGGCAGCATACGATATCTTCGCTGAAGCAATGAAGCGGTTTATTGCTTTGCGGCAATCAAGTATTGTTGCAGAATTGCTCTAATGTTTTAAAATTTGATGAGAGAAAACCTTGTGCAACGGCTTAATTGATTGGCATTGAGGATTTTTTTTTCGGTTGCGAATGTTCAACAGGCACGCGATAACTGCAGTTGAAGCACCCCAAACTGAGGTACGGTGAGTGAAGGCAAAAAGGGCTCTGATGCCTCAATATGTTGTAATTCAGCTCTAGGTTCGGTGAGCTTACCGCAAACGCCGAAGCCGAACACACGCCCGCAGCCGCGGCTAGGCGACTTTAACCCGTGCCCGTATTAACGCCAACTAAAGACTAGCCGAAATGTCTGAGCATGTAGATGTTTATTATGTAATAACCCATTGTTTGCGACATTTATCCGACAAGGATTATTTCCTTTTATTTTTTCAATGTGAATATAATTGATCAATTTTTGGAAAAAAAAAGCAGAATAACTCTAGACAATGACTATATGAATTATAAAGTATGAAAAAAATGATTTTTGTTTATTTTTCTATAAAACAATTTTCCAAGTTCAAATGATAGTATTGATCATACCAAATGACAATAGTAAAAGATCGTAGATACATAAACAAATCGTAAATTTAATTGGTTCGTAAATGAGGCATGTTGAAGTTCAGAACAGTAATGAATGCAGTTAAATGCTTTGCTCAAATATTAATTTGAGATGTGTTATTTAATCTTATAATGGATAAGAAAAAAAAGATGTTTCTGAAATAAAGAAAGTAGAAAACTCTATCGTACGTAGTCACTCAATCATATGCATCAGAAAACTGTAATATATATAAAACATTTATAACATGGCAAAAGCTATTTCAATTCTTTTTTATTTATTTTCATTATCTATTCTAGCTGATGTAGAATATTCTAATTGAGTTTGTTGAAGGATTGGTAAGCATGTCAACTAATTTGGGAACAGGAAGCTCGAAGTTACTGACTAAAAAACCCACAAAAGAATAGCATAACATCAGAATATAGGTCAGTGAGCTTTGCCTCGTCTTGTTACAAGCTGTTGTTATATGTTGAGAGACAGATTGCTGCATACCTAAATTGATCGTCTATATAACTTAGTTTGCACATAGTTCAATCTTACTGTGCAGTATCAAGATTAACAAATTTTGCTAATACACAAGTCTGTTGAAACTAAGTTTACGCAAACGAGCTTATTAGTACGCGTCGTTAGCCAAAAGTTGCGTCAAACCGATGCAATATAGCAAAAACAGACTACGATCCAAGGCTCCGCGACCCTTGCCCCTAAACCTTCGGACTCATTAACCCATTCGACCAGCTTAGACTCTGAGAGAAGATAGATTAGCCTAAATAGACGCATACGATTTATTTAAACAGTTTCTGTTTTCATTAATTTTTTTAAATTTGTGTTGAGAATATGATTTGAAGTCAAGAGAGACGATTTTTCGCTATAAACTACGTTTTGTAGCTAGGAATAGACTAGTGAAAATTGGGTTCAAAACAAATACTTTAGAAAGTCAAAGATAAGGATTATTTTCAACAAACATTGTCTGTTTTAGGTTTAATTTTTTGTTTATTAAGTTAAAATTCTCAACATTAAGAAAAAGGCGATATAGTTTTCTTTAAAGAAGTGGCGTATATTTAGTAAAAGGTGGAAAATACGTTTAAAATTTTTTTTATAAAAGTTAGTTTTTTTTTTTCAAATTATCATTGATTTCATTGAATTAATAAAAAGAAGGACGGTCTAGAGAAGTATACGTAAAAATCGGAATTGTTTCTAAAACTGAGAAAAAAGATTATCTGTAAAGTGTTCTCTGATCTTTGCAGCAAACTTGTTTTGCAATCGTGGTGAAGTTCGTCATAATATCTTCTACAACAAACTTGTTTTCAAGATGGATATGATCGATATGCTTTATACTTTGCAGGAAGTTCCTGCAAGTTGGCACGTCAGGTTCTTCATGACAATCTAATATCAGAAAAATCAAATAAATTACAATCAGGCTGAACAAGATTGCATGATATCATGCCTGCAAATTTAAACGCAGAGTCAAGTATAGAATGAGACATGAGAAATAAGTAATCAGGTGGCCCTCACAGTTTGAAGCGGGTCAGATGACGAGGACGATACCTGAACCGGCACACTCCTCACCAAATTCTGACCACACCACCCAGATAGCACGTACCGTTTGCAGTGGTGCAATTTTACTTGATATTATCTTGCCATGGCGAATTTGACGCGTCAAACTTGAAGCGATGTGCAACAACTAACAATGCAGAATCGCCACCCTCGTTTGCGAAAGCAGAGTTTGCTGACAGTTTTCCTTGACAACTAGCGCCACCCCTCCTTAATGCAAGCATACTAGATGAGCTTGGTACAAAACAAAGTTATTGCAAAGATGATAAGACAATAGAGATAATTATCTTTGTCTCTGTTTGAAAATCATCCGATTTTTAATAGAATCTCTGACCGTCCTTCTTTTTATTAATTCAATAAAAATAATGATAATTTGTAAAAAAAACTAACTTTTTTTTATAAAAAAAATTTTAAACATTTTCCGTCTCTTTATTGCTAAATATAGAACCTGCGCATTTAAAAAAACATATCGCCTTTTTTCTTAATGTTGAAATTTTAACGTTTATAAACAAAATGAAACCTGATAAACAGTCAATGTTTGTTGAAAAATAATACATTTGTCCCATTTTAAAGTATACTTCTTGAACCTCTAATTTCGTAATTTATTCTACTAGCAAAACGTAGTTATAGAGTCTCTCTCTTTGACTTCAAATCATGTTCTCAACTCAAAAAAATTAATGAAATCAAGAAAACTGTTTAAATAAATCGTATACGAATCTAATCGAACGTTGTATTAGTCTTATCTTCCACTCTCAGTTTAACTCGACTGGTTAGGACTTTAGCTTAGGTCGTGCGAGTCTTAGTCAGGTTGTGTTCTACTCTGTTTTTGCTATAGCTTGCAATGAGTTTGACGTGACAAGCTTGCTGGAAGTTCGTCGAGTGGTGACTTCGAAGCTGACGTTAACGTTCTGAAAGCTTGTTTCAAAAGCTTGCTCTTTTGTCGTGTCAAATTTGTGGCCAACTTGGGTTTCTGAGATAAAGATTGCTGCAACTTTGTCTGCAAACTAAAATTGTATCAATGGGCAGCGACCCTGTCATTGGAGAAGAGATGATACTTTTCAAGAAAGACTCTCTGTTCGACACATTCGCATATATTACAGATGAGTTTCTATTATTAAAAATATTATTTATTTTAGATTTTATTAGATTTAAGTGTTTGAATTAGTTATTAATTAATTCATATTTCATTTCAATATGAAGTATAATGATAAAGGTGATAATTTGCAGGTATGTCAGATTAAATATTCCTTCTTCATTTCTTCTTTTCTGCTTTTTTTCTTCAAAGCCATTTCTTTAGACTTGAGAGTTCTGAAATTTATGCATAAATTCACGAGAATTTTCAGCATTTCGACTCACGAAATTAGCCCAACATCACTATGTGTGATTGGTTAATAGTCACACATGTGACCAGGCGGTAAAAAAATCTTTCTGCGCCTGCTCCTGGCATCTCGGCTAAACATTGCAACAGACAATGGAGCTGAGACAGT
>BGPR01007133.1:13835-28187 GCA_013235015.1 Araneus ventricosus | reverse complement strand
GAGTGCAAGCTTGCAGTAAGCTTGCACTCTTGTCATGACAAATTTGTGGCAAACTTGCACTCTTGTCATGACAAATTTGTGGCAAGCTTGCTGCAAACTAAAATTGCTATCTGGGAATGTTTTACTCACAGGTACAGTACCTGCAAATAACGCCATTCTTTTCTATATGTCATATTATACAAAAATGCTTCCTATAAAAGATATAGCCTACAATTTTTTGAATCTACTTATATACAGCTTTATTTATTTACTAGCTTATATGCCAGGCGTTGCTTGCGGTAGAAACATTTTCAAGTCTTAGTACTTATAACACGGTCTAAGTACTTCATATCATGCTTTTTGTCATATCATGCTTTTTATAGGCCCCCCATTCTCTTTTCTTTGTGTTTGTGTGCCTGACCGAAGCACCATTCCTTCTTTTTCTCCCAAGGCCCTCTTCCTTCGGTAGGAACGGGACTAGGTTAATCTTTAATGACTTCACATACTGATAGTGGCGTACCGAGGGTAAGCAGAAGCGATGGCAGAAATTTTCCAACGGGGAGGCAAGACATCTTCGACGGGGGGCAAGCAAAATTTCTCCAATTAGTGACGAATCCAGGGGGGCTATGGGGCTGCAGCCTCCCCCTAGAGCTAAGCCAGAATTCTTGATTTCATTTAAAATCATTACAACTGTTTGTTCTTAATTTCCCCTCTAAAAATAATAAAAACGTGTCAACATTGTTTTCTGATTTGACAGAATAGACAATTTTCCTATTTTTATAGTC
Source organism: Araneus ventricosus (assembly GCA_013235015.1). Lineage (NCBI taxonomy): Eukaryota > Metazoa > Arthropoda > Arachnida > Araneae > Araneidae > Araneus > Araneus ventricosus. The sequence continues at coordinate 27,423 of BGPR01007133.1, read as the reverse complement.
ATTCCACTTGTACTTGTAGCGTTGCACCATAACTACTATTTCATATTAAATCCACTATATAAAGTTTATTTTTGTTATGCGTTCTGTATGAAACAGTGAATTCAATTTTATGGTTAAATCTGAAACTGTTATATTTTCAATTCTAGAAATTCATCTAGGAAATCGGAATGTTTCAGCCATGAGCAGAAGGTCGATTACACGAACAAGAACAATGAGCAAAATTTTATAGAAAACGCGTAACATGAACTAAGATGTATTATCTTGTTCTTCCTGAATGTTGAAATTATTTTTCCAACTTTAAATTTATCATTGATTTATATTTTTTATGGAATATTTTAAATGGAACGATATATTCCATTTCAACTCTAAACAAAGATAAAACAGTGTGAAAAATTTAAGTTTTTTCAACGGAATTCATATTTTATAAACAATGGAAATGTATTAGTTGTTTAACATTTAGGAAGAAGATGTATAAAAACTGTTTCTTTTTAGTCATGGACAAAGTATAGAGACAATTTGTTTCAAATAGTATTTGGCATCCTTCATTAACTTCGCGAGACGCGTTCAGAAATCGTAACATTAAATCTCAGTAACTTTCATTAAATGAGATAGTTGTATTGTTATGAATGATTGACACGTTTCAAGTGTAAAATGTCGAAGCAAAACGTTTCTTTTCAGTTGTGGGAAAAAGGGAGAAGTTTGAAAGTATGATTTTCACCTGTTATTTGTTTCTAAACTGTGATAGATAATATGGGTGAAATCTAGAAGTTAGTACACACCCTTAAAACGCAGCCAAATCGCCAAAGCAATTCGTTGACAGCTGCACTTCATTAACGCCAAGTCGCCAAAGCTCAATTCAGGTAATACTTGCATTAGCTTTGGCGACTTGGCGCCATTTTAAGAGTGTGTACCAACTTCTAGATTTCAACCGATAATATATATTCATTGAAAATACCGAAAACCTTTTTCTTATTTACTAACTTAGAGACATTATGAAACAATCATTTCTGATAAAAGATGAAATCTGGGCCAGACGTAAAAACAAAATGGCTAAAATGGAATTTCTTTTGAGTAATTATTCGCCAAATACTGAATCCTGAAACTTTTTTTTTTCTTATTTTTCTTGTGTTTTTTAACGGTTGGCGTGATTATGGCGAACTTGGCGAAGAGAAGTCTTAACCAGATCCATGAAAACAGAAGTAATTAGATGAAAAGTTCGCATATAAAACAGATGTTTATGTTGAAATATCTCTACAGTTCTGATATACGGCATCACTGGCGATAATTTTGTTTTGGCGACTTAACGATACGATGTTCGGTTAGGCGACAAAAAGTAGCCAATACCAGATTATCGCCAGTGATGTCGTATATCAAAGCTGTTCCGAAATATCAACTACTACAGGCGACTTTTTTCAACTCCTTCAATATAGGACCCAATGGGCGATATTTTGTTTTGGCGACTTAACGATACGATGTTCGTTTAGACGACAAAAAGTCGCCAATACAAGATTATCGCCAGTGATGCCGTATATCAAAGCTGTTCCGAAATATCAACTACTACCGGCGACTTTTTTCAACAGCTTCAATATAGAAACCAATTGGCGATATTTTTTTGGAGACTTAACGATACGATGTTCGGTTAGGCGACAAAAAGTCGCCAATACAAGATTATCGCCAGTGATGCAGTATATCAAAACTGTTCCGAAATAACAACAACTACCTCCTCCAAAGCGTTCGTGTATGAGTCACAAACTTAAACGGTTAGACTAAAGAACACGGTACTGCCGCCAAACTTAAAGGTTTTCAAGCTCTAACTCGCCAAATGGGGTATTTTCGCCAACCATTAGTATGTAGTCAAGATTTATGGTTGCAGAAATTCTGAATGTGAATAAAACATGGGTAGTTTTAAGGGCCATAAATCCTTAAACAATGCCAATAATTGTATTCCCGTTTCAAAATATCACAACACTTCTGCAGATGAATGTAATAGAATAAATTAATCACTATTTTTCGTCTTGGTGATTCCAGTTTATACATCAGATTCTGAACTCTGATTTTAAACATTAAAAAGAATAAAATATTTTTTCAACCATATTATGAATTGGTTAGGTTACGCGTATTTGCAGAGATTTTAACGGATAAAAAACATTTTTCAGTGGCCATACAAACATCAGGGTAAAAAGTGTTTGATCTTTCCGTTAGAAAGATAAAAAAAGAATAGATTTTGCTTTTAAGTAATTTTTAATAATATGAATAAATAGCATTATATTCTAATTCCTGTATTTTAGTTATAACAACAAAACGTTTCTTGTAAATTGATAGAAATAATATAATGCCTTTTATGAATATTTATTTTAACCTTACTCTGCAATATGTACCCTCTACTATTACTGTGTATCCACGGTTGTTTATAACTGTAGTGATGAATACAGGAAAAGTAATTAAAAATTAATTAAGAGCTAAAATTTTTGGATTCAACTCAATTAGTCAAAAAACTTATCTGTTTCAAATAAACAAAAAATGTAATAAAAATTTTTTAAAAAGAATTGATTATCCAACCTTAATTTTATAAAGCCAAAAAATATAAGTGGTGCACTACACATCATTATGCAGCAAAGAACTAAAAGTTGCGGCACTGCCCACGTTTATTTTGCACTAACCGCCATTGATAAGGCCACTTGCTCAATGAAAAAAACGACTGGAGGCTGTCTTTTCATACAGCCGCTGATGTTAAAGGCATAGGACTACTTTACTCGCGTGACTCTTTTGTTTCTCGAAGTGTCTCCTAAGTTTTTAAGTTTAAGTAAGTTTTTTTGTAACTTTTTTTGTTATTCTTTATCTCTAAAATAAGACATTAGTTATGTTTTTAACACATGTAGTTACCAAGATGTAGAGGATCTCCCATACTAAGTTTTGTGGCGTTTTGGCGTGCGAATCAAATTCCTTCCTAAGATCCTAATGGGAGGAACGTAATCCTACATTAAAAATAAAAACGATTTGTTGCATTCTTCTAAAGTTTTCCTCACACTTTTTTGAGACACTCTGAAAGAGTTTGTATTCGAGTATCATTATTTCATCTGTTTGTATCATTTTTTCTCTCTCATTGCAGCTTGCCATTGATAATCTTTTCGACGAAGACGACGAGGAGACAGAGTCGTAAGTTTCTCTTTACTTTATCTGGAAATATTTACAGAGCACATTTTCATTTTTAAGGCATGTTATGGTATATTTTATTTGCGCAATGTGCAATTTAGGACAAGGTGCGCCAAACACAAGATTTATTAAAAACATCAAAGATTAAAACAGTTTTCAGGAGAACATGTTTGCACAGTACAAATGTAAAAACCTATGTGAATGGTTTAAAACACAGTCCAATTAAAGCGACTTGGGGCATAGTTAAAATACTAAAATTCCGAATACTTTGAAAAAAATCCAATGTTTCTTTAAGAGATCCCAGTAGTTTAGGGTAGCGTTTTTTCTTCGCACCCGTAAGTTTAAAATAGATGAATCAAAATATGTCGAACGAACAGAGGCAAAATTAAGATACTTAGTTAAATTATGGCAACAGAATTGATCATATCACAGTTCGTGAAAGTGTGAACTCGTTCTCTAAGCAATAAATGTCTATGAGTGTGTATAGTGTGTCCAATACGGAGACAACTCAGTATTACACCCGTACATCGGTTTGACAAAACCGACCACATATTTACGAATAACCAGTACATCGGTTTACAAAACCGACCACATATTTACGAATAACGCGTACATCGGTTTGACAAAACCGACCACATATTTACGAATAACGCGTACATCGGTTTGTCAAAACCGACCACATATTTACCAATAACGCGTACATCGGTTTGACAAAACTGACCACATATTTACGAATAATTATCGAGTTGCATGTCTCAATCTCTTGCAACTTCGCTTAGACATCTCGTTTAATATATTTTGAAGCGTCACAAAAATGGAAAAGGAAATGAAGCCGCAAAAGCGGTCTGCAAGTGCATTGCTTTGGATTGCAACAATGCTCGGAAGCCAACAGAACATTGTGTCACAACCATAACCCTTCAGTGATAATAGCTGTTCCATTATGCGTACAACAACAAGGTGACTGTGCAATCAAAACTTTGTAACTGTTGTTGCAAAATGCTGTTGTTGACAGTGTACACACAAAAATTACTGTGGTCGCAAAAAGAAATACACTGAAGCGCATACAAAAGGGCAATCACTTCAGAGGTGCGTATGGAACGTTATTTTGGAAGATTGTGGCTGTAAGAGATTATCAGAATCTAGAACTCTCATTTTCTTTTTCAAAGTAAATAAGTTCCCAGTTCTGTGAAAGAAAGAGCCATTTCAAGCACCACAAAAAAGGCATGAGTTCCCCCCTCGAGATAGAAAGCTCTAAAAGGCAAACTACAGTACTGTGGAAATTAATTGGGACAAACACAAAATTTTTCACATATGAACTTTAATTGGTATAAGTTCACTTACCAATTTACCATATTTTCTACTAAATTGCTACGCCATGCATGTGCATGGCCTAGCAATTTATTAGAAAATATGTCCTCCTCTAGCTTTAATGATATCCTGTACACGTTTCGGCAAGGATTCCACTAGTTTAGAACATAAAGTTTTGACGTCGTCATCACGAAACTAAACTTTTATGGCATTCTCAATCCCTTCTCTCTTGCTTGAGCAGTCCATCTTACTCACACGTCTCTTCACAATGCTCCACAAATTTTTTCACTAAAAGGAAATTAACAGTTTTGGATTGGCCTGGTAATTCTCCAGATGAAAATCCCATCCAAAATTTGTGGAGCATTTTGAAGAGACGTGTGAGTAAGATGGACTGCTCAAGCAAGAGAAAAGAGATTGAGAATGCCATAGAAGTTTGGTTTCGTGATGACGACGTCAAAGATTTATGTTCTAAACTAGTGGAATCCTTGAAGAAACGTGTACAGGATATCATTAAAGCTAGAGGAGGACATATTTTCTGCTAAATTAATATGTCATGCATGTAAGTGAACATATACTAATTAAACTACATATGTGGAATTTTTTTTGTTTGTCCCAATTAATTTGCGCAGTACTGTACGTTAGAATATGTATGCTTACAAATATTACATGCAAAATTAAATAAATTACCAATTCAAACTATATATTAAAAGCTGCAGTTCCTATCCACGAGCCAGCCCTAAAAGTAATGAAGCACCGCCTCTTTTTCAATTCCTACTATTAGTTCACACTCTCCCTATATCTTGTTCAAATTTTGCAATCGATTTTAAACTAACTTCCCGACGAGCTGGAGACTTGAAACTTTAAACATAGTTCACAACTAGATGACAATGCATTATTAATTCGCTTTCTTGTCTGTCATTTCATATTTTGCATGACGCATGCGCAGTACGTTTCTCATTATATCTCGAAAACTATTAACATTATAGACTTGGTTCTTGGATATATGGTTGGCCCATGGGATCATCGAAGCACCCCCACATTTTAGCCATATCTTTGCGCATGAGCAGTACGTTTTTCATTATATCTCGAAAACTATTAACATTACAGATTTGGCGACTTGGTGGCAAAGTTGGCGACTTTGGCGACAAAGGGAATTTTCGAGATTCAATCGTTAATAAAATACATTTTATTCATCCACTAAAGTTCAAATACATTTTTTAAAACTTGTAGTGGATGACACTTGATGTTAATACAGTTTTTTCAAATATTAATTCATTAATTAAATTTAGTTAATTTTAGTTTTATATGGGAGAAAAAAATTTCTAAATTAAAATTTTTCTTTGTTGACCTAAGTAGGAATTGACTTAAATTTTTTTTTTTTTTTATATTACTTGTTTTCCTTAGCGAGTCGGATGCCGACTCCCAGTTTGCCGTGCTGAAGGTGAAGGTGTACCGGGCGGAGGGGCTGCCCAACCTGAACCGGGGACTCCTGGCGCACATCAAGAAGCGCTGCACCGTAGAGGAGGGTGTCTTCATAGACCCCTACGTACAGGTCTTCTTCGCTGGACTCAAGGTAAGTCTGGGAAACCATGCATTCCTTCTTTTGACGTAGATTCACGTCTTTCCATAGTGGTCTAATGGGGTGTCGGGAAAGGAAAAAGTTATGCCGGCTTTCGCGCTAAAGTTAAATGCTTATAGCTCCGCAACCGCAAAACACAGAGAGTTGGTTTTAGTTTCATTTAACAGCGGAAGGTGGACATTGAAGATTGCAGAAAGAATTTTAGAGTTTGGAAATACGGTTTAGTCACAGTCGAGCTGCAAAGTTGGTGAAAATCATGAAAAATTTTGATGACGTCACAGCGACCAATGCGCGCACACGCAGACTAAGGCAATTTAATTATCGATCATGCTAAATATTACTCAAAAATTGTTGAACTACGTCGAGTTTCGTGCTAAAGTTAAACGCTTATAGCCCCGCAGCCAAATAACATAGAGTTGGTTTTAGTTTCATTTAACAGAGAAAGGTGGACATTGAAGATTGCAAAAAGAATTTTGGAATTTGTAATTACGGTTTAGTCACAGTCGAGCTGCAACTTTGGTGAAAACCAAGAAGAATTTTACATAGATAGAGTCACATAGTCACACTAGACTAATAGTCACTTATAGACTATAGAGTTAATAGTCACATAGAGCTACTTTAGTCACAGTTGAGTAAGGTAAGTAAGTCTACTCCCCTCAATCCCAGCGGCCGTTTCGCAGAGACAGCCTACCGTCGAATTTTTTAGTTTCATTAGTGCTTTCATTAGTTTGTCGTACTAGTAGCGACCCTATTAGCACTACATCGCCTACAATATTCATACGATATCTTTACGATGTTGTGCGTTATTCGGAATAACATAGCAATATCGTGGAGATATCTTAGAACATCTTGTGTAAATAGGGGAATAGTCCTGTATATTCATTTCGTGCTGCTTTTGTCCGACGGCATACATCAAGTCTAGAATGCAATTCTTGCCAGACCTGCAGTAGAATGCATACTGGTTGCTGGCAATAGCAGACGTAATAGGGGCTTTCAAATCATGGATGGTCGTTGGACATGGGGACACTGCTTGAATAACACGTAATCTGATAAGCAGATTGATCACTCTTCTGACAGAGATAGAGAGCTACCTCGGCCACCACGATAACCAGATCGCAGTCCGTGTGAGGAAACGCCAAATAAATAGGTTCTTCGAATACAGATAGATTCTACCTGTATTGATTCTTCCGCAATAAAATATGTTCCGGAGCTCTTTAACACTTTCGCAGCAAAGGAGGAGATATCTCGTCCTTCAAGATTATTTGCTGTGCGCTGGGGACGAGATAACTCGTCCTCTACACAATATTTTTCAACTTCTGTCCTATTACTCACCATTGTGGAAATTTCCTAAAATGGTACCGAAAACTTGTACTGCAACATTTAGATATTGCAGTTTCCAACTCTTATATTTTATATACCAAAGCCGGTGGAAAGTAACCTCAGATCTAGTTTCGAAATGAAGTAATTCGTTCGCTAATGAGTTTTAGTGAACTCAAGAATACACCAGTTCCTAGTAATTATTTTATCCACCATAAATCTTCTGACGTATCACGAATGGAAGGTCAACATTACTGGGACACAAAAAAAGCTAAAGCTACGCCAACGCGGCAGTGTGACTGCAATTCCCACCAAATTTAACGAGGAACAAGGTATCTGCGCAAAGTATGCACATCGCAACCTGCATTATGTGTAGTGCCTTGATTTGAAAACTATCATAAGTTAGATAAATTATAAACTTAAGCAAGATTTACGTTCTTTATTTTATAAATTTTTATGTTTTTAAATCAATATAAAGATTATTATTTATTATTATTGTAGGAAGAGATGCCGTCTAGGGATATTTAATTAGAGTAAAATAAAAAAGTTTTAAAGTAATTTGCGTTTTGTTTTAACTTTAGCGCTAGAGGGGGAACTCTTATCGCAGGGGGAAGGACGAAGGCCCGCCGTTGCCGAGATGAATGTGTTAAAGATAGTAGAATAGTGGTTTGTAACTTTTAACTTTTCTACGGAATTTTTAAAAGTTTTGTTAAATTTCTCAATAAATCATTTTCCTTCTTGCAATGATTAACTTAATTATTAATCGCTTTAACTTTTTATGCAATTTTTTTAATGTTTCGATGTTTAATAAGTTTCTAATCCTTTTTCTTATGCCGAACTATATGCTCACCATTTTAACTGCGGAAGCTTTTGGGTGTAATCTGGTCCGCGCGTCCCCTGACTGGGAGATTTTTCTATGTGTGAAATATATTCGCTTATCAGTCACAGTGCAACGAAGTCATACGATCAATGTAAAGATTATTATTTATTTTTATTGTAGGAAGAGATGCTGTCTATGGGTATTTAATTGAAATAAAATAAAAAGGTTTTAAATGAATTTGCGTTTGTTTTTACTTGAGCGCTAGAGGGGAACTCTTAGCACAGGGGGTAGGACTAAGGCGCGCCATTGCCGCGATGAATGTGTTAAACGTAGTAGAATTGTGGTTTGTAGAAGATCGCGTGTACATTCCTCCGTGCCTCCTTTTACTATTCCCTACCACCCCATTAAAACTGAACGATCAATTTTGAATGACCTTGTATATTTTGCAAACGATGCGAGGAAGTCGATCTTGCACGATGGAGGGATGAAGATCAGTTCTTATGAGTGCATCTTTCCAGGGGTCTGCCTCGGAAAAGAAGCGCACTACCTGCCCGGAAGCGCACTACATACTAAGCGCCCCCTGCCAAAACTGAACGATCAATTTGAATTACCTTGTATATTTTATAAACGACGAGAACAAATCGATCTTGCACAATGGAGGGATAAAGATCCGTTCTTATGAGTGCATCTTTCAGGGGTCTACCTCGAAGAAGAAGCGCACTACCTACCCGGTTTGGGATGAAGAGATCGTGTTCACGACCAGGTTTCCTCTTCCCCCGGAGCCCATTGTCGTGCAGGTCCGAGATGACGACTTCGTGGCCAACAACGACATCGGGACGGCGGTCATTCCCCTGGACAAGATATCCAGTTCCGACGAATATGGTGAATATTAACATAGACATCTTCTCATATTAACCCTACAGCCGTTAAGGTTTCAGATTGCTACGTTTAACGAAATTGTCACGCTAAAAGAGAAGGTTCTTCTTCAAGTTGTGAGGTTTTGGACAAAGGGATTTCAACCCCCTTTTGTGGTCATTTTCGCGCCGTAGGGGGTCTATTAGACCTGTTATCGTTCGGCAATGGCAGATGACCTCTAACCTCGATTCTTTGTGACAGAATCTTTTGTTAGAAGACCCTTCATTGAGTATTCTCAGAAAAGTTGGTCAAACTGACCCTCCCGTGACCACAGACACTCCCTCTCATTATGTCGCCGAGTGACACCTGGGGGGGAAGAGAAAACTTGTAGAAGGAAAATCTCGGGTCTGACACTTATATGGAACTTTTCTCTCCCGAGACAGTCTCGGGTCTGCCGTTATGAGAGGAAAAAAGTTCACTCAGATATCTCGGGCCTGACGCTAGGAGGGTCAAGGACTAATCCCGAAAAACATGGTTATCTGACTTTAAAATCTAGTTCCGATAAATGCGGTGAATATTAATATCGATTTTATCTAACATTAAAGCCCAACTCACCACCTGATTTCTTCCGAAAAACTTTTAATAATCCTAGTAGTAATATTTGTGGGAACATATAGGGTAAGCACAAAGTTACTGAGTTAGTCACCAGTCTCCAAATTATTTGGGAGAATGGATCACATTTAAGAATTTATCCCACCAGCGTCTGGCGGTGTGACTCTTTAAGTTATGACTGGAGTAATTAAGCGATACGAGTAATGTTATGAATTTTCAGAAGGTTTTCTTATACCAAATAATTTAAACAAAAATTAACTCTCTGAACCAGGCTAGACTGAGAATTCCAGAACCTCAAAAATAGAAGTAAATTTTCGTACACGAAAAAAAAGAATGAAACCCTCCCTTTCTTTACAGAATTTCCAGAAGAACGGCACCCGAATTTGGGCGATTAATTGTCAACAAAGAAATGAACTACCTTTCTCCCGTAAAATGCACTCAGGCACCCGAAACCGCCCGAGTCCCAGCCTCTGTCGAATGGGGCGGTTTGAGGCAGGGTAGGGCTCAAAGAGTTAAGGGCAACTTGAAAGAACAGAAAACTATACAGTTATTACAAATAATTAAACTTTCGATCCTCAAGAGCTTGGAGGGAAAAAAAGCAGTCTGTAGTTAGAGGTAGCAAGCATTATCGCACAATAATATAAAGATTTTATACAAAGATTCTATGATTGATTGATTGAGATTGAGATTTACTGGCGCAAGAGCCAATCCTGGCTAAACTGCGCCAATCAAATGGTAAAATACTCAAAACAAATGGCAAAGATTCTATGAGTGATTTCGTTTCAGAAATCATCCATCCATCCTTAACATAAAGAATCCACACAAGATACACGTGTGTGGTAAAAGCAGGCCAGGAGCCACCACCAGTGTATAGGAAAAGTTGTTTTTTTTAAGATATTCAAGTGAGCACAAAGTCTTGCCTTGGTTTCAAAGAGTTAACACGAAATAACTGTTCAAAATAGTAATGCAAAGTTTAAATTTGCAGTTTGAAAGTAAAGCATTTTGAATTTTTTTCCGCCATCGTATAGATAACAAAACTAGCCCACAAAAGTTAGCACTGAATTAAAAGTTGTAGAGGGACGAGACTCATGTTTATATGGAATGCCGCTGTTGAAGAATTAATTCAATTTCAGGAACCATTTTTATTAGATGGCTAAGTTCCACGACACAGTACATTAAAAGGTACAAGACGCAAGGCAGAGAACACCAACACAAGACAAGTACACAGAAAAGAAGAGAGAGAGGCATCATGGGAAAAACCCGGATGGCTCTAGTAGCGCCACCTACCATAAAAAGGAGAAGGCAGTGAATTGTAACCGCTACAAAGTTAATTTTTTTACGAAATGGCATTATGGTTGGCACATGGTCGATGAGGGAAAAGGGCAATGTGTTTGTGGTTCCATGAAATCAACTCTGCCATTTCAATTCATAGGGAGTTTTGACGTTGTTTTGGATGCAGTCCTCGAGATTTCAAGACTAAATGCATCTTCTCGCAGGGATGCTGTAGTTAATCGGTTCCTGGACAAAAAATTTCACGGCACATGGATTGGGAAAGATGGACTACACCATGGGATTCACGCTCCTCAACTCTTACTCCTCTTGATTTCTTCTTTTGGGGTTGCATCACGGAAAGAATTTTTACCACACTTGTTCGTGATATTGACTCATTGATATCTGGGATATGTTTTGTTTAGTGTCCAAGAAAAAATTAGACAAAGCTTAAGGTATCCGACAGTGTTCGGAGACATTTTTTTGAAAAATAACTCATATATATATATTTTAATGTTATTTTTTAACTGTATATGTTTTAAAACTATGAAAATATTGTAAAATTAGGCTTTTAAAATAATATTTTTTTTAAAAAACTGAGAAATTTGAAGAAAATTGACTAAAATATTCGCCTTACGCTAACAGCCATAGAAAAAATTATATTCTAAATATACATAAATCCTTGTAGGAGTACATTTTTTATGACAGTTATTCTGTGTTGTGCTCTAAAATATTTCTTGTGCTTCAAAATAGTTTTGAGATATAGCGGAACATAGTTACTAAACTGGTAATTTTTCATACAAAATTGCTTTTCTTTTATATTTAAGCACTTAAAAATAATACTTGATTTTAAAATTGACCTCAGTTTTTAGAGGAAAACATCAAACATATTACAGAAAACAATCTCAGAAAATTTCATATCAATACTCGAATAACGTTTTGAGAAATCATTGTTACGGTCGACAGTTTTCCTCAAAAGTATCATTTCTCAGAAAACACATTTAAAGTTTTCATGCAACTTAAAATAACGCTTACAGTTCGGTAATAAAACAGCTGTAACTCCATTTGTAATTCACGTAGAGTAAAAAGTGAGACAGTTTTAGAAAGCTGATTCAACAGGCTACAAAATTAAGTCATAAAAATTTGCTTGATTATTTCATCAAAAATGGCGATTTTAAACCAGTCGGATACCTTAATGAGAACTATGATATTGCCATGCCATCTCCGAGCAAGAGAGAGGAAGTGCATTGAAATGCACTAAGGTAATTGGTGGTATGACAAACTACATTACGTATTGCTACATTTGCCGTATATAAAAATAAATATACGTCTATGTATCATCGTTTTTGTTCATTTTTTGTAATCAGGGAAAGACTTTGCTTTCACCGTGTAAAGGCGCTTATACACTGACAAGCCGATCTGTTCGCCAACCGTTCGAAGAGTGTTCAAGGAAATTATTTTCATGACGAACCGACCGCTAACCTGGAGAAAGTAGCAAACCCATTCCGAATCATTAATCATCGCCTGACAGTTGCCAGTGGAGGGGGTGCTTTGGAAGCGCAATGGAATACGGGTACTTTTCCGTTAGCCGGGCGCAAATGTCGCCAATTGTGAACCAAACGCGAGCCAAGTCGTCAAGAGTATGGTTGTAAGAAATTTGGCTGAATTCTACATTATTTGGCGATCGAAGTTGTAGAGGAAAGAAAAAAAATCTTCCGTTCGAAGAATGTTCGAGGAAATTATTTTCATGACAAACTGACCACTAACCTTGAGAAAGTAGCAAACCCATTCCTAATCACTAATCATCGCCTGACAGTCGCCAGTGGAGGGGGTGCTTTGGAAGCGCAATGGAATACGCCCTGGCTTGCAGATTTGATGATGCTGGCAGTGGCGGTTTTTCGCACAGGTGTTAGAGGCGCTCGCCTCGTACCTCGGGCATCTAGGGGGCCTCAAAACCTATTCGATCTATATCGTAATACTAAACCGAAGATGAATTTTCGGCATTGGGTAGGGGAAAGGGGGCCTCAAAGCAATTTTGCGCCTGTGTCCCCATACTGACAAAATCCGCCACTGGATGCTGGTTCGAAGGAGTTTCAGGAGGAACAGAGAACTTAACTTGAACGCGTCGCAATGTGAACTGCGAATCTCTCTGTGTTCGCAGGTAAAAAGACAGGATTTGATTCTCCGCGAGCAGTTTGTCGAACCAAAAACCACCTGCGAACCAGCTACTCGCTAGCGGCTCTAGAACTATTCGGCTCACATTTGCATACGCGGCTTAAAATAATAAAATGACTAATGGGAATAATAAATCCAATTTAATCACTTGCTAGTATATAACTACTATCTTTTACCACAAATAAAACCAAAAGCAAAACTTCCTAATCGTTCGATTGAATCTTTCTAAACAAAAATGGGATTCGAGTTAGACACGGAAGAATGCAGGACTCTGTCTACGATATTTGAAGTTTAATCTGTGTTGATGTAGTAATTTTCATAGAAAGGTAACCTAACTAAGAAAGAATGTACGCACATTACTCCCTCGTTAATGAACACGAAATGTGCTGAAATCTAAAAATGCAGCAGTAGGATTATCTGGAAAACGGTACATTTATCTAACAAAATCAATCGAATTTCCTTCAACCTATTCAAACTATAAGGTGTTCCTAGACGAAAAT
>BGPR01007133.1:0-10135 GCA_013235015.1 Araneus ventricosus | reverse complement strand
TCGCCAGATTTTTATTTATCTACTAGTTGAATACCCCGTTGCGTGAATGCGGTACAGAAATTTTCATCGATGGGGGGCGGGAGGGAACAGCATCCCCAGCAGGTGGCCTTGGACCCCCCGGTCTACCCGTTGGCACCACCCTTGTTTCCCAACCATTCCCACCTAATCACGTGACCTTCAATCATCCAGGCGAGTTCATTGCAAAATGTGGGGAAGGTCATAATGTATTGGCTCTTCAGTGTATGTTGTTACTAATAGCATATGCTTTCATTAATTTATTTATTGCCATTAAAAAAATTTAAATTTTTGGGTCTCCTTTCCATTTTGGTATATATTATACAACGCATAAATTCGAATTCATTTCGATTTGTAAATACTTTTTCTATCAGGCTTTCTGCCGACGTTCGGCCCATGTTACGTGTGCCTTCGCGACCAGAAGCACCCTGCGTCCGAAGATGTGTCCTGCAACGGTCGGCTGCTGATGGCCATAACTACGGACATCATGGAAGGGTCCATCTACACCAAGACTTCCGTACAAGTGGAGCCCACTTTCCCTGTGTCCGAGGTGAGTATCTCAAAATAATTCCGGTATAGTGGAGTCTAGTTTAGTTGGTGCTTTTCCGTTAGCCGGGCGCAAATGTCGCCAATTGTGAACGAAACACGAGCCAAGAGAATGGTTGCAAGAAATTTGGCGGAATTCTACATTATTTGGCGATTTTTCGCTTGCGCCCGGCTAAAGGAAAAGTAAAGAAAATTTTAAACAGAACATTAATTTTAAACAATATATATTTAAATACTAATACAGTTTTACAATGTACAAATATGCTTATACTGTATAACTTGGTTACTGCGAAGCTTCTAAATAATTATTTTATAAATCAGATAAAGAATGTCCAAATCGCTCGAGAACAATTCTCACTCGAAAGAATTTCACTGAAGAGGAATGCTCGAACAAAAAGTATACTTTTAACCTCAGTTAGGGGAATGAAAGCTAAATATAAATACTCTCTATTAATACTATAAATGAAGTCAAATTGAAACTCACATCGCGTAGTAACTAACCTAACGTCACTGGATATTTGAGTGCATATTAAAAGCTACGAAATAAAAACAGAAGTTACGTGCAAGCTACGAAATAAGAGCGGAAGTAAGAAGTCTACCTTGACAAAAAAAGCAATATTTTCTTAAATTTAACAGCGGTAAAAACACGTGAATAAAAGATTTAATGAAACAATAAATTTGATTTTATAACAACAGAAAACTTTGTTGCAATTTGCGTCTAAAATTAGTTTTGAAACGTTAATTACAGTTAGAGAAAAAATTGTACAACAATTAAATTGGTATCTTTAAAAAGATAATCTTTTGCTGTTTAAGGTGATGCAAAAATAATTTTCGTACCGTAAGTATTTCAGAAGTTATTGGTGAAAAACGTCTAAAAATAGCTCAATTTTTGTTATTTAATAAAATAAATAAAAAATCTAATTCGAATTTTAAAATAATTTTTAGGGCGTTAGCTCCCTCTTTTGCTAATCCATTACTGTGCCAAATTTTGGTCGCCGCAAGTCCAACGGTGCGGACGTGCATAAAGAACCAAAAAACGAACAAACAAACACATACACACACTTTCATCTTTTATGTATATACTAGAAAATCACCCGTCATGGTATGACGGGTGCAAATTGCCTCTTCATTCGAGAGATTTCCCGACAAATTTGACGTGTTTAAATAGATACATATGCGAGAGAAATGTTTAACATGGATTGAAAACAAATAAAATAAACATCTGTATTATGACAGGAAATATTTTTTTTATTTACATATTTCTTTATTCGAAAAACCTCTTGGTAAACAACATTCCGTGTGAAGTATTTTTCGTTGTTTAACAATTTCCCTTGTACTTCAAATGTCTAATCAAAACAAAACACTTATCTGCTTGTCAAACGTTGCCAAAAAATATTACCAAATTATATCATCACGATTGCAATAAATAATCAGATGCATCGTGGCGTCCAAACTATATCACGCGCATGACTGACGGGATTTACTACTTTCTATTGAAAAACGGAAATTAATTTGAAATATAGGATTAATATAATTTAAAATTTCTCGGGAACTATTGATCATAGCGAAATAAATTTTATATCAATCGATAGCAAATTTTATTTCCCTATTTTAGAGCTATTAAATTTGAAATTAGGACGACAATTACTTTTTAAAATTTAAAATTACTGAAATTTAGGTTCTCTAACAATGAAATAATGCTGTTTAACGTCTCGCAGTGCTATGGCGCGAGTTTTATTGTTGGTGACGTCAGAGCGTTACCGAGAGACAGATCCGGGCTATTATATTAGTAATAGATTAGCTTATGTGAATCGGCTTCCAGGCCATGGTATTTTTTCTCTCCCTCATCGTATTTGACTTTAGAAATTGACAAAAACGCATTAAAGTTTTGTCATCATGGCCAGTGGCGTAGCGAGAGTAAGTGGCGTCCTTGAAAATAATATGACTTGTTTATATCCCAGTCGTCACCAGTGGCGTAACAAGTGTAAATATAAGAGATAACAAGTATAAGAGATAACATATGCAATAGTCTTTCCCAAGTGTATAATAGGAAATCATCATCTCTTTCCTCTTCTAAACTAAGTTACAGAAGTCGTTTTTTCTGTATCGTTTTTTTAATCCTAAAATTGCGTCATAGAAATTGTTTTGTTGTTTTTTCTTCTTTTTCAATTTTCTTTTTTTTTTTTAAAGATTTTTTTCCCTGTCTGTTAGATTGCAAAAATGCAACTACGTCATTTTTCGGCTTTACCAGTACTTTTAAATATTTTATATTTTTGCCACCAAATTGTCTTTCTTATCTTGTGGAAACTTTGGCATCTAAACAATTCTGTTGATAATTTAAAAGATGCCAAAGTTGCCACAAGATAAGAAAGAAACTTTGGCGGCAAAAATATAAAATAAAGTCGGTTCTCACAGCATCATCAGCTTGTCTTCTTTTAAGATGATCTTTTAAAAGTTGATTCCGCTTGCCATCTTTCACCGCATCCTTTTTCTGAATATCTTTATGCCCATCTGCACGCCTGAGAGGATGAGAACCGAAAAGGCCTGCCGGTCCCCGGATCCCTCAGATGCACCACACTTTTACACGTTCAGACAAGCCCATCTAGTTACACAAAGGAATCTCTCCCAGCCAGGTGACGCTCGACAGTTCACACACAAAAACTTCCGCCGTTAAAAATGGCGAGCATATAGTTCCGTGAGATAAAAGTAAATTACAATTTAATAAACATTGAAACATTAAAAGAAATTACATACAAAGTTAAAGCGTTAAATAATTAAGTTGATTACTAGAAAAATAAAAATGATAAATTAAGATATTTAATAAAAGTGTAAAAAATTCCGTTGATAATTTAAAAGATGCAAAAGTTGCCACAAGACAAGAAAGAAACTTTAGTGGCAAAAATATAAAATATTTAAAAGTACTGGGAAAGCCGAAAAATGATGTAGTTACATTTTTGCAATCTAACACTGTCTAAATTGTATTTCAGGCTTCGTTTTTTTTAACATTTAATTTACTATTTATTAGATTTTATTAATTTTTAATTTTTCGTTTATTTTATGTATGTGTCTTTATTTATTACGTTTACTTGTATTTATTTATTATTTATGTTTGTAATTACTTATTATGTTTGCTGTTTGTATTTTGTTATATTTATATTCACATTTGCATTTAGTTATGTTTTACTTTTATTGTATGTACTTATGTTGTTTTGTATTGTATTACCTAATTTTTGTATTATATTGTATACTTCTATTCTATTGTATTGTTTTACTTTAATATATGTATTGGAATTTTTCTTCCCGCCAACTCGTGACATGCTTTACGCCCTTTGGGTAAGCAAGGTCGGAGTGGTCAATACAAAATGGCGCAAATGGTAAGATATTAATTATACGTCCTCTTATCATATTTATCTTTAAAAATGGCATAAGCTCATTAATGTTTTGACTTCATAGCGGCCCCCAAAACAGGCGTCAGGGGCATCTATACCCCACTTGCCTCTCCGCGGTCGCTACGCCACTGGTACGAGCTTGAGAGAGTGGAGCCAGAATGTCCATTCTGCTCTGGTACAAACTTGTTCAGTACCAGGGTTTCCAGATCAAAATAGCAAAATAAGGCCAAACCTTCTTAAAAAATAAGGCCAAAAAGGCCAAATTTGACAAATTGACTGAAAACCTCATTTGCTATTAGAGAAAAAGGCCATCCTTCATGAAAACGAGCCCCACTTGATAGGCATATGTTCAATGCTCTGTTGTTAAACTAAAATTTAAGTGAAAGAAATTTAAAACACCGTTGTTCTATACAGGAGCTATTTCGTTCGACAGCTCATTATATATCATTTCAAATGTGTAATATCAAAAATTTAGTAAAAAACAATAGAAAAAGTAATTAAAAATTGTTCGAAAAGTCATTAACGAAAATAAAGCCAAAAAAGGCCAAAATTTAATTTAAGGCCAAACGAAAATTCCTAAGGCCAAGGCCAAGTTTCAATAATTTGGCCTTAAAAAATCCAGTATGGCAACCCTGTTCAGTACTGCCTTGGAGATATTAGATTAATGAATGAACTAGGAACAACTCCTCAGTGGCGTAGCGAACGGGGAGCAAGGGGGTGCATAAATGGCCCGGACGCAAGACTTTGGAGGCGGCATGGAGTCGAAAGATTACTGTGCTTATGTCATTTTTTAAAGCAAAATATGATGAAGAGGCATAAAAATAACGTTCTCCGGGCAAAACTTACACTATTAAGCCATTATTGATGAAAAGAGGGGTTAAAAATAAATTTTTTCCTCCTATCACCACTTATCCTTCCCACGCCACTGGTCATAGTGACAAATCATTATGAGTTCATGTCACTTTTAAAAGCCGAATACTGTCGAGGCGCGATAAAATACCATGCCACGATAGCCTCTCACACAATCTAAACCACTAAAGATGATGGGGGGGGCGAGAAAACCATGTTATTACCTGGACGCCACTTACCCTAGCTACGCCACTGCAACGTATAACGCGTTGTGATCAAGCTCCTCGTTGGAGAAAATGCTCTGTCGTTTAAAATTCACTACACTCTTTGAGCGATGTAAGTGCTTCAGAGAGGGCTACCTGCTGCAAGGCATACGGCTTGCAGACAACAACGCCGTCGTGCAGACTGTTCGACAGCGGGCAAGCAGCCAGCCAAAAGCCTTTTTGAGAAGGGCACTAAGATGCTTCAAGAATGTTGGGAAACCAGCGGGAGCGTTCTCCCCTAAACTTTCTCGTATACTTCTCGAAAAGGTGCTGTTTCCCCTCCCCCCGCGTGGATAAAAAAAATTCGAACCTATTGTAACCCAGGATCCAGTGACTAGCAGAAAATATTTAGGTAAAGAATCAAATTCAAAGAGATGCGTTCCGATTAAATGCGTACCGATTTCTACTCTTGCTGGCTCAAGGACTCACATAATCCTTCCGCGTGCACAGATTGCTACCAGTACGCATGCGCATGGAGAATCGGATGAAAAATAAGCGCCAATCAGGAGACAATAAATATAGTGCACAGAAGATTGCGTCCAATACGCATGCGTGTGGAGATAGCGGACGCGTTGGAGATGCGCTTATACAGAGCGACAGACAGTCAACCTTTTGACGGATTTGTCCCAAAATTTTATACGGACCTACAGTCATGATGATAAAACTGTGTACCAAATTTTATTCATCTAGCTATTCAAGTTTTTGAGTTATAGTGTTCACATGACAGCGGGCAGACAGATAGACAGACTTCCCTTGGACGGATTTTGTCCAAAATTTGATAGAAACCTACAAATTATATGTCAAGTTCACATACCAAATTTCATCCCTGTATCTCTAATAGTTTTCGAGTTATCGTGTTCACAGACACACAGACATGATTCAAAAATTGTGTTTTTCGGACTCAGGGAAGTCTAAAACGTGGAGATTCGTCAAAATCTCGAGTTCGAATTTTTTGACGATTACAATACATTCTCTTTGTATACTTCGTATATGAGAAAGTAACCAGCGGGAGTGGTCTCCCCTAAACTTTCTCGTATACTCCTAACACATGTAGAGAAAACTAGAATAATAAAAGGCGTCAAATAAACTTCCGTCACAAGTAAACCAAAGTTGGAACCACGCGTGGTTTGAAGGATCAAAACAAATTCAAATCCTCTGCTCATTCTTTTGCGCAACAGGACCTGGCGAGACTCCCTAAATGTTTGCTTCCTCACAAAATCACTCCAGAATTTGTTTTTGGCAAACTGCCAAGTTTCGGAGCGTCCCTTCCTTGCACAGGTATTGCCACTAGTAGGCATGCGCAGGGAGTTAGTTTCAAAACTGAACAAGTATGCGATTATACAGACCGACAGACAGTCAACCCTTTGACGGATTTGGCCCAACATTTTATACGGACCTACATTCATGACGATAAAACTGTGTATAAAATTTTATCCATCTGGCTTTTCAAGTTTTTGAGTTATAGCGTTCGCATGACCCCGAACATACATACAGACAGACTTCCCGTTGACGGATTTTGTCCAAAATTTGATAGAAACCTACAAATTATGTTTAAAGACCACATACCAAATTTCATCCCCGTAGCTCTAATAGTTTTCGAGTTATCGTGTTCACAGACACACACACAGACACACACACAGACACACACACAGACACACACACAGACACACATACAGACACACACACAGACAGACATAATTCCAAGATTGTGCTTTTGACTCGAGGCAGGTCTAAAAGTGGAGGATTCGTCAAAATCTCAGTTTCAGACATTTCTGACTTATCAATACTTTCTTGATACTTCATTATACGAGAAAGTAAAAGTAATTGACTCGGAGAAGTACGTTGAAGCTGATGTTTATAACTAAATGTTTAGCAATGATGATTTTTTGAAAAAAACCAGTCGTCATATTTGAACCACCTTAGAAATTCATAACAAGCAGCATAATATCGACACATAATATAACAGCAGAAATAATCTTTCCAGGGTCTTTGGCTATGACGCAGAGTTCTTCCTGTTTGCGTCCAGGATGCTTCCATGATTGACAGAAGAATGGTGGGGAAATGAAAGAAATACGCTTCAGTCTCCAAATGGGTTCGTAATTTTTAAGAATCTACGCATTCTGGACATTTTATGATCTTCGTAGCCTCTTAAAGCAGCTAGGAGAACATCCACATTAAGTTATGTCGTTTCTGAGCAGAAGACAAAATTCAAATTCCATGTAGTTAAAGCTTTCTTGACTCGTAAGTCAGTTATCTAATGGAATTCTTCAAAGTTTTCTTCTCAAATAAGCGTTTCTGAGAAAAGAACGAATGACTTAGTGTTTTATTCAGAAACTAGAAAATCACCCGTCAGCATGTAGAGTAAAACCATCTTCATTCGAGAGATTTTCCGTCAAATTTGATGTTTAAATAGATGTATATGCAGAGATATTTAACATTGATTGAAAGAAATAAAATAAACATGTGTTTTATGACAGGAAATATTTTATTTACATATTTCTTTATTCAAAAAACCTCTTGCTTGACAACATTAAGTCTGAAGTATTTTTCGTTGTTTAACAATTTTTTATAATTCAATAACCATGATATTCTCAGCTTGTCAAACTAGATCAAAATTAAAATTTAAAGGAATTCTTTTTCGAAATTCTAATCAAAACAAAGCACTTCTCTGCTTGTCAAAACGTTCAAAAAAATATTATCAAATTATCAACATGATTGCAATAATATAGAGATGCATCGTGGCGTCCAAACTATATCACGCGCACATTATACCACTGACGTAATTTACTACTTTCTATTAAAAACGGATATTAATTTGAAATATATGATTAATAATTTAAAATTTCTCTGAACTATTGTTCATAGCGAGATAATTTTATATCAATTAATAGAAAATTTTATTTCACTATTTAAGAACTATTAAATTTGAAATTAAGAACGACAATTACTCTTTTAAATTTAAAATGAAATTTAGATTCTCTAACAATGGAATAATGCTTGTTTAACGTCTCGCAGTGCTAGCGAGAGTTTTATTGTAGTGACGTCAGAGCTTATCGGGAGATATGACTATTATATCAGTGAAAAAGGATAAAATATTGAGTATATCTAAAATCTGCTGCTTTCATAGAATATTTTTCTTAAATTGATACATTTTTTTAGTTTGTTTAGAAGGACATTAGTAGAAGATTATTTTCTAAAATATTTTGCTACTTCTGTCCTAAATTTATTTTAAAATTTATATATTTTCGTAATTTGTTTTTTAAAAAGTTCACCACTTTCCAAAACTTGTTACTACATCTTTCGTTAGATTTTGTAAAAAAAATGATCATATTTTAGTAGTTCATAGGAAAAATTTTAAAAGTTTCTAAAAAATAATTATCGCTTCTTTCGTTGATATTTTTTAAGAAATTAGGTAATATTTTTTCCGGGTTCATTAGTAGGTAAAGAAATCAATCTTGTTTTTTTAAGATTATGTTCTGCTGTGGTTATTATTAAGACATTCAGCTGCCATGATTCGCATATGATTCAGACCTTTTATCTATAAATGACTGTGAGTATATTTTTTAATAATAACAAAAATCATAAATTATGCATTTAAATTTTTAATTAGGTTCTTTTATTTCAAATATAATGACGTCATAAAAAATGAAATTTATTTTAAAAGAATCGATAAATTGGAAAAGAATGTTGGCTCGATCATATGAAAAACGTTTAGTAGAAATAGAGATATAGCAACGTCACAGGTTTTTTTTGCTTTTGTAAACTTTTCTAGCAAAGTCATATTTTTTTGTTTTGTGATTTCCTAGCAAAGTCCATATTTTTTTAAGTTTGTGAACGTTTCCTATGATCATAGTTTTTTTTGTTTTGTAGACTTTCCTAAAAGTCATGATTTTTTTTGTTTTGTAGACGTTTCTAGCAATGTCATAGTTTTTTGTTTTCTGAACGTTTCCTACCAAAGTCATAGTTTTTTTTTTGTTTTGAGACGTTTCCTAACAAAGTCATAGTTTTTTTTTGTGAAAGTTTCCTACAAAGTCATAGTTTTTTGTTTTTTTGTAAGTTTCCTAGAACGTCATATTTTTTAAGTTTATGCGTTTTCTAGAATCATATTTTTTTTGTTTGTGAACGTTTCTAGACAAAGTCATATTTTTTAAGTTTTGTGAACGTTTCTAGCAAAGTCATAGTTTTTTTGTTTTGTAACGTTTCTGAATAAATCATAGTTTTTTTTTTGTTTGTGAACGTTTTCTAGCAAATCATAGTTTTTTTTTTTCTAGACGTTCTACCGAAAGTCATAGTTTTTTTTGTTTTCGTAGACGTTTCCAAACAAAGTCATAGTTTTTTTGTTTTTGTGAAAGCTTCCTAGCAAGTCATAGTTTTTTGTGCGCATGAAAGTTTCTAACAAAGTCATAGTTTTTTTGTTTTGAATGTTTCTGCCGTCAGTTTTTTTCGTTTTGTGAACGTTTCCTGCAAGTCATAGTGTTTTTGTTTTGTGAACGTTGCCTGGCGACGAGGAAAAAGATATTTTTAGGAATTGAATGTTGTTATTAACAGTGCTAAGTATTGCTAAACAGATTGTAAATATCTCATGTTAAAGAAAAATGTCTTTTTGTGAAATTTAAATGTTGAAGACCAGACTAAATCTGTTTAGAAGGAAAACGTCATCCTACTTTGTGCAATGCTTTTGAATAATACAACACCTTCTCACTGTCTCTTGACTAGTAGAAGAAGGAGTCTCTAACTAGATAGTCGGTATGGATCTGAAAACTGAATCAATGGCGTTAGCGGCACTCCCATGCTTAGACTGAAATTAGCCCATTTTGGGAGCTTTTTTCGTTCATTTCTAAATAATGGAAATTTTTGTAATATTTCTATAGATGGGCTAATTTTCATAACCTAAATAAATTTCTGGCATTTTTTACTACTTTTAGGACTTAATATTTATTGTAGGAGAATTATATAATTTTTTGTCCATATTTTGCTGAGTTTTCAGAATTCGGTAAACAGTTTATTTTTTTTGCTACTATAGTATCACAATTCAAATCCAACGACCATATCATCAGTTGTTTTGTACATCTT
>BGPR01007132.1:0-73731 GCA_013235015.1 Araneus ventricosus | reverse complement strand
CTTTCACGAAACATAAGCTCTCTTGTTTTCATTTCAGACCGCATTCTTTTTGGCCACTGCCGTTTCTCTATTGCCTGTTGTTTCAACACTTCTTCCTCTTTAGCATCATTCATTCTTCGTATTTGCTCAAGTTCCTTTAAGAAACCATACAAATGTAAAACATTTCAATGACAAAATTCTCATGAGGATTTATAAAAGAATGTAAATCATTGTAAAGAAGTAAACATACTTTTTCATGTCTCACTAACATCTGGTGCCTTTGAAGGAAGAACAAATCTTTCAGCTGCCGTTTTGCTAGCTGATGTTTCTCATGCAAATGTCTCTCTTCTAGTTCCCAAATAGCTGCTTCTCGAGCTAGAAATTTTGATAAAAACAAAAAAATTAACATGTTTGATCAAAGCAAAAAATCATTTGCGCACATTGTAGAAAATGAATTCTCAACTGAATACTTTAAACATTATCCAGTGCTATATAATGGGTACATGTAGTTATAGATGCAATAAAATATACATATTTTAGGGGAGGGGATTAAATGCTACGAAGCTCCTTCAGTTAAAGCAGGATCAAAGTTAAAATGACAAAGAAAGAATTACTGTTAAAATAAATTGGTACATTTCTCATGTAATTTTTTACACAGTTAGCCATCTCCTCAATGTTAAGCTTTGTCACTTTTAGAATTTGATGCCTGCAACTTTAATTTTCAATTTAAATGTAAGCTTATAATTTAAAAAATAGCCTGATTTTTGATGAAAAACATTTAAGTATTTTAATGAATTACAACTTCATTTTTAATTAAGATAATAAGAAGGCCCTAAGAAAATGAAGACAGAGAGAGAGATACAAAAATATTTAAAAGACCATTTTCATATTGACTTTTACAGCAGAAATTAATAACAAATAGCTCAGATATAAGTATGCTCTTGAATAAAGCCTTGAAACTGCACAATTTTTGTTTCATTTTTAAAAATTTATTTCCATTAATGTTCCATTTTAATTTATGTGTGAGAGAGAATTCATCACTGTTACACTCACTGTAGTAAGGAAGGTGTTCCGATTTCATTTACTTGGAACTCTGTAAGTAACTTAAAAGATGTTTTTCAAGCAATACTAGGAAAATTATGTTTTTGAGCCTTCTGCTAAAGTGGAATACACAATACAAATTGTACCGACAAATCTCACTGAGGGAAGACCTAGTATACAACTTCATGTACCCTCATTCAGTTCAGTTTCATATTTCATTCCAACTGAAGACACCAAGTTATAAAGTTGTTCAACTAACTTACAAAAAATAAAACTTCAGTAACTGATCTTACAATTTCAATGTATAGAAAAAACAAATATGATACAAAAAATCTGTAATTCATAAATTGAATCAATTAGTCAATTTTTACATTAGTCTATTATTTATAGTAAGAATATGGATATTATCCAGAATATGCACATGGTTCAGATACAGATGCAATTCCTCTCTCTCTCTCTTTTTTACCTTCTCAAAACCAGAATTTTCAGATTTAGGAAATATAAACAAATGGACTTTCTCAAATTTTGCTTTAGAACAAATATAATATTTAGAAATTAATTATATAAGTTATATTAAGACAGAATATAGGACATCTTTGAACATCAATAATCTAAATATTAAACAGACTTGGAAACATCTATTATTATTAAACACAAATAAATGTGAATTTCTTCAACCAGAAAATTCCTCTTAAACCCCTATTGATACTTGTAATTATACTTTTGAACTGCTAATAATGTAGCTTAAAAATATATGTGCATGTATGTGGTATATCCATTCATGTATTGAATTAATATTCTTTAATAGTTTAAATTTTATTGTATTTTAACTCTGCAGAAGTTTCCAGACTTTTAAAATGTGATTCCAATCACCTGTTCCAGTTATAGAAATACAAGATACAAACAGTTACAAATAACAAACTCTCAAAATAGTACATTTTTAATACATATAATAAAAATTCATTGGGTGGAATGATTGTTGTTTGTATCATCAAAGCTTTCATCAAGAAAAAAATCTACTTTTGAAAGCAACGTTACTTAAACTTTTTACAACTCATTCTCACTTATTTTTTCCCAAGGTAAAAGATACGCTTCATACCTCGCAACAGCTGCTGTTTCTGCTGCAAGAACTGCCTTTCAAGGAGAGCTATCTTTTCTTTATGAGTGTCTGCCAACCTTTTCATTTGCATATCATGATTTTCATTCAGCCTTTCAATAAACTGTCGTTCCTAACACAGAAAACATTATGTTATACTACATATCAAATAATAACAGAATATAATAAATAGGGAGCTGTAAGGATACAATCTAGTTACCCTTTCTATATGATCTAGTTCCATCTGTTCCTTTCGAACTCTCATCATATCTTTCCGCTTTTCCTTAGGCAAGGTGTCAATTTCTTGTTTCAAAAATTTAAATTCATTTTTTAGTGACTCTCGAAATGCTTTCATCTCACGTTCCTTAAAAGAAAGGGAGAAAAAAAACCCAGAATACGGCTATTTAAATATGTCTGACATTAAACAACAAATATAATTTTAAAGTAATATTCAATATTGCTTAAAAAATAATTCTAACAGTATGTGATTCAATGAACACTGATGCAAAATAACTACAGAAAACTCACTTGATCAGCTCTAATTTTCTTTGATGCAAATTTATGATCCAATTCTTGCTGCTGCTCAGCTTTCTCAACTAGTTGCTTTTGTTGCCTATTCAAAGCTTCTAAATCATTGTCATAATTTCTCACTAGAATCTATAAAAGAATCAAGCTATTAAACTACAGGAAAAAAATTAAACAAATTAATATAGTTTAAGTAACTAAAATAACAAGTAGTAGCTTTTTTTAAAACATGTCACCTGATAGTTATTTTAATATATTATGAAAAAATAAAGATGTTAAGAAGCAGAAATATGCACAAAGTGCATTTTCCTGAAATTTTCCCAATTGAAATAAATACTATAGTATGATAATTCAAAACTGTACAAAGCTTCTTATACGGTTCACTCAATTCATCATTCAATGAAAGAAAACAAAAAAAGGGCACCAATTAAACTTATTCTCGAAATATTAATGGATACCCACATGAACTTTTTTAAAAAAAAGGTATGGTTAAAAAAATAAAGGAAAGAATTGTTCGTTTTTCTCAGAAGAATATTTTTCATTTTCTGAAATATCTGCTTTCTTCTAAATAATTACTGCCATGCTTATAATTTATGAACATTGCTTACAATTTATTTTCTCCTTTTGAATTCATTGGTTAAACACCATTACAATAATGCAAAAAGTTTCACAAGTAGATGAAGCCCTATTAGAAGAAACTTGTAAAGCACTTCCAAAAGGTTGATAAACATTAACCAAATGACATTGAATTAATATATATTGATATAAGACTATGAAATCACATCTCCCATTACCTTAGCAAGGAATTACAATAAAATTTATACTGAACAATGAGTATCTACTAATTAACCCTCTAAGCGTTTGAATTGTATTTTTCTGTTTTCTATGCTCAGTTCAAAAGCAGATAATTCATGTTTATGTGCATCAATTCTTAAAATACCATGAACAAAATATTCTTAAGATGTCATAAACTTGATTAAACACAAAAAAGATCCAATTATTTTAAAAGCTTTTTTTTTAGATATTAAAGTTACTAGATCAAAACAAATGAATGCTTAGAGGGTTAAATTTTCACTTCTATACACAATACACATATATATGTTATAGTCAATGCGGTTAATTGGCTATTATTAATAATAACCAGTCATTATTAGTACTAACCAGATTTTTTACTTCAACTGTAACATATATGCAGAGTTAATCTTTTTTACTTTAAAATATCCTCACTCTCCTATTCATAACATCCCTTCTAATTTTATTTCATATAAAACATACAAATTTGAAAGAAATTCTCTATTTCAAAACCTCTCTATAAGTCACACACATTATCAACAGTTAAAATATATTAAAATAATATCTGAGGTTTTGAAAGTGGTCACCAAAACACAGCCACTTTATGTTCTTAGGGCAGACAAAGAATGTGCAAGGTTTGGCAATTTAAGGCTTCATGAGTAATTATTTTGAATGAAAGTCGATGTCATGTTTAGACAAAAACAATGTGAACAAAACTTTAAATACAAATTTGATCTTAAATTATAGAATTATACATTTCAGTAATATCTAAAAGCAATATACATTCTATTTCACATGAGTACACTTACTTTAAATTAAACATTAATGTTAGATATAAAAGTGCAATTTAAAATATAACATTTTTTTTATTAATCCATGAATACCATCATTTCTTGGTCAAATTTCTTTTCTTGTTGTTCTCTGTTAAACTGGGCTTTTAAAGCTAAATCCTGGAATTGCTTGGTTTCTTGTTTCTGCAACATTTTCAATTCTCTGAGTTCTTGTTTCCTAAAATTAAAAAGCTATTTAAAATCTATACATTTAGATAATATACAGAGATTCATTCACATAAGCAAACATATTCATTTTGTAAGATCATTCATCAATTGCCAGAACATGGCCAGTAAAAAGAGACATTAAAAACAACGGCACATACTAACAACAGATGCAAAGTTTCTATTCTATTCTTAAGAAATTTTTGAAGATTTTATATAGAGGAAATTTTAAAGAGAATATAGAAAAAAAAATGTTAAAAATATCAATTGCAAAAAAAAAAATCCAATCACTTGATGAAAAAGCTTTCTTTTTTTTAAACTACCAAACTATTTTAAAACAAATGAAATGTAATCAATGACATAGATTTCAATTAGTTCGATTAACAGTTTGTTATTTTTCATGCATCTTAATGATTCCACATTCTAGTACTTAACAAAAAAACTGAAATAAATGCAGTTTGTAACATCTTCCTTATAGAAAGTTTTATCATGGAGTTTTGTAAAGACAGAAATAAATGATAATCTTCCCAACGAAGATTCAATAATTTTTTATGAATCACTAAAAATGTATGTGCTCCAGTGTTGTGAAGGTGAGACATGATTCCTTTATGGATTTGCCAACTTAGGACATTTTTCTTTGATTATTTCATCCATTTTCTCTCTTTAAAGAAATATACATTTTGATTAACTATTTCATTTCTTGGAAGCAACTCAGAATACACAACACCTTTGAAAATCTACCAACTGATAGTATAATCTTTTGATGCAATTCAACTTTCAATCTAGTTTGTGTTGCTTATTACGCATGCTCCACACCATTTCTGAATAGAATTTATGCTATAGTAAATAGTCCGTTTATCATCACCAGTTACCATTCATTTTAAAAATGGAAAAGTATTTTATCCATTGAAACAAATGCATGTAATCTATCCAAAATAATAGTATGTCTCAGAAAATATTTTATTCTTTTTAATGTTGAAAAGCAGAGTTCAGACTTTGATAAAATAACAGGAATCGCCAAGATGTAAAAAACAATTATTGTTATTCTTTAAGAAATTCTATTCCTTGAGGATACCTGTGTTTTATTGGGGGCTTTTTAAACTTTAAATCATGATTTTAAATATAATTGTATTGAATGATATTGGAATCTGATAAATTTTGAAAGCACCTTCTTTCAAATTCTTCAAAATTTATAAGTAAAAATTATCAAAAAACTCATTTGGATTACGAAAAGCATTCAAATTTGATTACAATAAAAACTATTTTAATTTTTTTTTAATTTATCAAAAATTATCCCTCACTTTCTTATTTTTAAAATTTTGTTTATTTCCACAGCAGAAAAACATTTTAATCCCTGTATCTGAAATCATTGTTACTGTGCAGCAGTCCCTTCATATATTTGAAAAGCTTGGAAAAAGCAACTGTTCTCTATTACTACTCATATGCAGCAGAATGAAATTAGGACAGGAGAAAAATACAGTTATTAAGAAGAGACAATCTTCAGACAGAGAAAAAATTGGGTAGGAAACTGAATTTTCTGCCTGATTAAATTTATACACTAAAAAAAGTTTGGGGTGCTGCAGTTCTGTAGTGGCAAAGCCTTGGAGGAGACTACATTTGTAAAGAATGGGTTCATCCACATTATCATGATTATATATATTATATATATAAATTACTAGACCATGGTCTGAAAAATAAAAGGCAAAAATTCACTCTAGATTATGTTGCATGTATGTTTAACAATTAAACATGTGATCAAATATATTTAGTACATATCTAAACAATGCTCAACATATACAAATATTCAGAGCAAAAGAAAAACTATAGACACATTCAAATATTACATGCATATGTGCAACTATCATTGGAGTTCTATTATTGTGCATAAAAATGAACATAATGGACACTGCCATATATTAAAATAAAACAGCAGAAAATAATAAAAAATTTAAAGGGAATAATTAAAGTTAGAAACAAATGCTTTTAAAAAGTGCAAGTGATATATTTTTAAAAATAGAAGACCAAGCTAATCATATAAATCTCAGAAGAACTACTACTCGTACAGATCATGCATGTTAACTAGAATACTTCTTTAACATGAATTACAATCTGAAATTAATATTTTAAAAATTCTATGTTAACAAAACAAAATTTTTAACTTGCTGTTTCTTCAGCACACACATAATAAACTGTCACAAACAAAATCAATAAATGACAGCAGTTCAACAATATAAAGCTAATAATTTTACTGGCAAAAAGTTTTACCATGCCTGTTTGGGGAATTTTCTATTCTCAAATAATGTTGACTTGGAATCTTGTTCTAGCATTCCTTGCTGTATGAAGGTTACAAGTATCATATTACAAGGAGGTTGCCTCTTCTCTTTGTTTCACATTTTTTTTTTTTTGTTTATTTTGAGGTTTAAAAGTTATCATAATGTTTATTAAAGCTTTTTATATTTCAATAACCCATAACCCTTTTCCGTGCATATTAACATTTTTAAGCTCTTACCATCCAAGTGTCATATGTAATATTAGATGTGTTAACAAAATTCTTCAATGGAGATCCACAAATCTGGATGTATTTTAATAACAAAATACATGAGCTTCATATTTGCAACTTTATTATGCTGTATGTTGAATGTGCAATTTCATCAACACTATATTAATGGGAAATGTTACATATTGATATTTTTTTAGTATAAAAATATTCTCACAGGTAATAAAGAAAAATTATATTGGAGACAAGATATTCTTTCTGAACAATTTTTCTTCTTCTTTACAATGAAATGATTTTGTTTAGATTAATAAGCTTTCAATGTTAGTTTATCAAAAACTTTTAGCACACATGTAACCTGATATAAAACTGCTTATGTAATAAAGCATATTTTTTAAAAAAATATAAATAACATAAAAGAAGGGAAAGATATGGCAGGTCAAACAAACATGCAGAAATGCATGCAACTTCATAGCACACTCTTTCATGCAACTAAGTAGAGATGCAAATTGTGTTACACAACATGAATGAAATTGGAATAAAATAATAACCAGAGTCTTATTTTCCAGTTTTCAGGCACTAAAGCAGCACTGATCCTATGCAAGCATGAAAAATTAAAAAGTTTTATGTCAACATTAAAATTAAAGAGGTATATTATATTGGATTTCATTGCGTACTTACAAAAAATATGTTTAATTACAAATTTAAGACTACATAAAAAAAAACTACGATAAAAAAACACTTTTGATTGCGAACCTGATGCAACAATATATTAATCATCCATATGCTTTCGACACTGATGTCAAGCTTCACTTTTCAAGTTGTTAATTGAAATTAAAACTGATATTGAAAATGCAAAAACTACCGCACATAAGCAATTTCCAAAATCAATAGGTTTGACTTGCTCAATTAAAATATTATGTTTAAAAAATAAATAATGATCAATTCAAAAAGTCTAAAAGCTGACAACCAGTATAGCTGTAACGAGAATGAATATTAAATGGTGTTTTTAAACTATTTCACAAAAACTCATAAAATTTGTGCATGCCAAACAAATATTATTTGGCCATTTTCTGAAAAAATTCGTAGTGGGATAATTATTGTAATTGCCTTTTATAATAATAAATAACTGATTGCTATAAGTAAATGCATGGAATTGGATGTCAGCAATATTTAAATGAATAAGTATAACAATTATTTTACAAGGTATACATTTTCATGAAAAAGTATTTTCATATAGCCAAAACAGCATTAAAATTCCATATTAACAACAGTTCTTTGTAATCTTTCAGAAATAATGAGTCGTTCCTCTCCTACAACAATGACTGTTTAATACAAAGCATTCAGCAAGTTCACAAGAATTCATAGATAAATTTACATAAGTACCGTATTGGGGAAGTAATATTAAGGAATGTAGGAGGTTACCACATGTCTATTTTAAATAACTGGCTAAAGAATGGGACGGAAAGAGAAAAAAAATTAAGAATGAATAATCTATACTTATAAAAGGCAATGTTTGTGTGCGTGTGTTTGTCTGCGATGTCCAGACGAAGCTATCACACTTACAGCCATGAAATTCGGCACACAGGTAGTCGTAATGGTGACTGAATGCACCTCGAAGCCGAAATTTTAATCTAAAAATTTTTTTATTTAATGTTTTGTGTTGTTTTGGTTGATTTTTCGCACTAATTTCTCAATAGAATGGTTTCAAATAACTGTACGACAAAAATAGATACACCATCGGAAAGAGCACACGATTTCCGTTCTAATGAAGTTAGTTTTGAATTTCTAACGCAATTTACTGAATTTTGAGAAATTTTTAAAAAATACCCAGTTTTGGCATCAAGATGTTACTTTTGATTTTAAATTTGTTGCATCCGACTTTCTAATAACACTATTATTTTCAATTTTTTCAGCTTATAAGTAGAACAGTTGTGTCGGATTTAAAACAACAACGGTTAAAATATCTTTTCAAGTTTTTTTTAAATTAATTTTTTTCTGGGCGGTTGAGAGTTATTTTTATGGAGAGAGTTCCTCGCACGGCACGGCACTTCTTTGGAACGCAGATGGCTATGTGATTGGTTGAAGGGGAGGTGAACGTCATAACCTTGAATTGAATGACTGATTATTATTTTCGGCAGTATCTTAATGTATTTATTCATCTCGCATACTTAGCTTGCAGTATAATAATTTTCACGCTGCAATTTTTTATTATTGTTTATCGTGAAAAAAAATAAGCGTAAAAATCAATAATGTGTATCTTTTGTTTTGATTTTGTTTTCAAAACTTTTTCATGTCATTGTGGGCGTTTTTTTTTTTTTTTTTTTCATTTTGTTGAAGTCCTGATTCCACGGGCAACGGCGTGCGCATACTGCTAGTGATTGATAAAAAAATATTCAAAAAATATGCACAAAATAAATGCAAAGTTTTCAAATAATAAAAACTTATTAAACTTACCTCAATATATGATCTTCCTTCAAAGTTTGTTCATCATCTTCATATATGATTTTACTTGTAGTAGTTGTTACAACAACACCATCTACCATAAATTTTCTAGTTTTCTTCAATGTTTTTGGCCGAGAACTTTTTGGTTTGGTTGCAACACCATTTAGCTTCCTAGTTTGATTGTTTGAAACACTTGTGTATTCCTAAATTAAAATCAAAAGAAAAGGAATATGAAAATTAGATGTATATATTACGAAAAACTTAGTTAAATAGCAAGTTAGAATGGAAGAACAAGGGTGCATTTAGATTACTTTTATAAGACTGATGGGAAAACATGCACATTGGTCATTGAAATCACATCAAAATAATGAAATATTTCACTAAAAAAATTTAAATAAAAAATAACTGCTTGCAACTTAGAACGATCAACTATTTTTCTAAAAAAAATTAATATGCTTGTTTTCATGTTATGAGAAGTGCCAGATATAGGAGTGACATGGCAAAGATATATAGATCCTGGTTCTGAAATAAGAACAGATGCTGTTCTGTTATGTTCTTCCTAGTTACCCTTTCTCCTTCCTTAACCATTATCAGTCTTGTCTTTCTGTCCGCCAAAGTACTCCGATAAAATGTTTTCCCTTATTTTTCCTTTTCAAGAGCCACTGTAGGTTTTTATTCTTTCCCTTTTGATTTTATTACGATCGACTACTTTAGAAGAATCGTCTTCGTTAATTATTCCCATATCTTTTAAAGCTGCATTTATAAGAATATCGGCTGTTCTATCAGAAACAATTGTTCTGTCGCAAGCCTGTACTACATTTGGAAAAAATAGTTCTCATTTGTGAAGTTAAAGTAGAATCTTGATTCATAATCGAGTTTTCCCGTTTTGCAACGTTTATACTCAATATCGTCATATTCATAAGATGAACTTAAAGAATTTAAAATGCACCACCTAACAGAAAGAGATCAATAAGCTGTTTTTCTTCAATGTCTTGCAACAGAAGGTTCCGACTTCTTTTTGCAGCCTTGTCTTTTCATTGCAATCTTTTTTCAAGCATTTTGCTTGCTTTAATGTCAGCCCTATTAGCCCAAGATGCTCTACAATATTGTCGCAATATCTTCACAATAACGTACGGCATTCAGAATAGCGGAAAACATCGTGAAGAATTCGTACAATATCTTCCGAGTGTAATAATAGAGAATACGTTTTTGTTAGTTTTTTGACAAATAAGGCGAAACAGCTGAATTTCAAAGTTATTTCTGCAGCCAAAGATTTAATTTGATTTAACTGAGATTTTGTATTGTGAACAGGCTTGGTAATAGGCAACTTTTCTGCATGCAGGTGTTACAAATTTACGAATTTCATGTTTTTCGCTCCACCCTATTATACATTCTTTTTTATCCAGGAAGAAAAGTTATACATTAGAGCCCCGCTAATCTGGACTAGATTGGACCAGACCCTGTCCAGATCACTCGAAGTTCAGATTAAATGGAATTTGCCTTAAAATGCATGCAATACAAGTTTTAGATAGGTAAAACTATCATTTTTTTTTTCATAAGTACACACAACTTTTCCTACAGCTTAATTTTAGTTTAAAACTACTGCATACGTAGACCTAAGTTTTTAACCTACAAACTGATATAGGATTAACAAAGCATATTTGTACATAATTAAAATTCAAAGTTTATTGGTAACTTACCCTGCTTTTTTTAAAAAAAAAAATCCTGCCCAGATTAACTGAATGTCCAGACGAGCAGGGTCCGGATTAGCAGGATCCAATTTTTATTTATTTTACTTATTTCTCTTCATATATTATTCTTTTTGAGCCTTACTAAAGTAAGTTGGTTGGAATAAAATGTTTTATTTTGAGGGGAAATTTTGTTTCATCGATAATATATATATTTGGAGAAAAAGAAACTAAGTGGTGGCATATGAAAATATTTGGACCCCAAGGAACACCGGGTGATCAGCCAGTCTACAATATAGTGCAGTTTTAAGGCAGTTTCATAAATGAAAAATATATAGAATGTAGAAATATTAGTTGCAATTACTAACACGACACATGCTATGTAACCAAACAGATGAGATGAAATCAGCAAAAGAGTACATCAAATGACACTCATCAGCAAATATAAGATACTTAAATTACATAACTTCTCTGAAACTCACTTATCTGGTTAACTATTTACTATTGTTGAATTCTACCCATTTCACACACAAAAAAATTGATTAGATTATTTATTCCACAGATAATAATGACTTGAATTTGTGACCAACAAACCAATGAGTACAAAATATAAATTGATTAAATACTGCAAATATTAAAATTTTAAAAACCAATGGAAAGATTTAACCAACATCGTGAAATAACATACATGTTATTGCAGATACAAATTAACCATTAAATACGCCAAGCATATACACCTAGAGAATATAGCTAATAAATAAAACAAAATTCCATGTTGGCAAACAAGAAGATATAGAGAAAAGGAAATCCCCCCCCCCCGGCCCATCATTTCCAGCTCTAATTTTATGGCTAGAGCTATGAGGATGAAAAAGAATGCAATAGATGAGAGCTTTTCATCACATGCTAAACTTGAAAAGCAATTGAAGTTAGGGATTGAAAATCACTATTAAGGAGTTATGGGGAAATTAAAATTTCAACCCATTCCATTTCCACCCCCCTTTGAGCAAGATGGCCCATCTGTGAACTCAGGAGAAATTTTCTATCTCCCTATGACATATCCTTCTTCACCAATTTGTCATATCTTGAGAACCAGTGCAATAGGTAGTCATCCTATAAAGAATATACCTAACACCAATGTTTGAACAACAACAACAAAAAAATAACCAAATTCTGAAGATAATTCATACCAAGTTATATCAAACAGCTTGCAAACAATAACCTAAGAACAAACAGAGTCAGCATACAAAATAACAATTAAAAGGCAAATGCATATATACAAGGAGAATATATAACACTTTCTTATACAGAACAAGAGAACAACACTGTTGAGAAAGAGCCAAAATAAAGGATACAAGGATATACCACATCACAAAAAGTATTAAGAATTAAATTAAACTCCTTTTATTTTTAAAATAAGTTCTTTTAACAATTCAAAAATAGGAAAAATAATGCAGTAGTGATAAAACAGGAAATTCATAATTTAAAAAAACATAAAAAAGAAAAGAAAGAAAACTACAATTTTTTTTTTTTCTGCTTACGCACAGGTTTTCGATTCAAAGCTGTCACTGCACTGTATTGTCAATGTGTATATGAGGAACACAACAGATGTGTGTATATGAGGAACACAATAAAGTAAAAGATTATGTATACATATTTTTTGATGGCGAAAAGGTTAAGAGTAATAGGTGCTCAGTTACTTGATTTTAATTCCACTTATTCCATTTTCTGAACGTTTAAAATAAATGAAAAAGAATTGGCAAAGATCTCTTTACAACATGTATTGTCAGCTATTAACTCAACTCAGACACACAGAGGAATAGTTCAGCACAAAAAAAGAAAGAAAAAAAGTGACTTTTTTAAAATAAGGGAAGAGTTGCACACCTTTTTCTTCCTCAGTGTGGCTTGATTTTCATCTTCATGACTCCTATTCTCCTTATCACTGCTACCAATGCTATCCAATGTGGACACACTTTCTGAGTCGCTGGTTATTTTCTTTAAAGATGAACCCTTTCCATTTTCAGAAGGCAGAGGACAAACAGAACTGTCATCAGATGTCACAGCACATGTAGGCGATGAGGCTGGTCTAGAAGGAGCAGGGGAATGTGGTGGTGATGGATATGAAGGATCTTTTTTAAGGTTCACACTCACACGAATTTTGGGCTTTTCTTTCAAAGAAGTATTTAATGCCTGGTCTTTTGGAGGAGGTTTTACATCCTCATGACTAGAAACTGGTCTACAAACTGAATTCACTACATTTGTTTTAGGAGTCTTATCACTTATTTGCATAATGGGTTTGTTAAAAGAACTATTATCTGTCCAATCCGAGGTCCGAACCACCACAACATCAGATTTCGATAAAGTGTGGGTAGTGGGGGTTTGCAGCACAACTACTTCACTGTTTTCATGTGGCAAGGAGTCCACATCTGTAGACGTGGTAGTTGTGCCCTCAACACATATAGACGAGTCTTTAACTTCCTCAATATCACCAATAGTAACAATTGAAATATGACTGGAGTCCAAGGAAGAAAGAGAATTATTGCTTTTCATCATGTTTGCTTCTTCAACAATACTGTGGCTGGAAGAGATAGTAACTTCTGGACTATCAGGAGTTAACGTTTTAGGTAATGTATTGATTGACCTGAAAGAAGAAGATGTGTTAAAGAGGAATTTTATGATAAAATGAAAAAAAAATTATTATAATAAAAACAATATAATAAGTTTCATGCATTTAAATAAAAATGTCGAGAAAAATTAGGATGCATTAACAAAAGACACAGATGTAGAAATATTTAGGGATACTACTATACTTAATACTACACTATTAAATTTCAAGTTCTCCTCATTACAGTTTTTCCTTTCCTGTCAGTTTAAAATCTGACACTTTTTAACAAGCATATCACTTAATAATATGGTTTAAAGAAAAAAGAAAAAAAACACTGACAACTTCTCATCTGTTTCTTAAAAGTGTACAATATTAAAAAACAGTTTGTCTATCTGATAAAGTCATCATAAAATGGTTATAGAGGTTCTTTCCAAGACATTAACATATTAACGAATGACATTTAATAAATAAAATCAAATTATTTTTAAAACCCACATTTCTAATTTAAATAAAACAAAAATGGAGGAATAAATAAAATATATTCACCAATTTGATGAAACATTTTGATTAATTTCTTCGTCCCTGGTTTCTTTCCACTTCCCAGTAGATGAGTTATCATCATCAGTGGAGGAACTATTTTTTTCATTAGCAAAATCTGTAAGTTGAAAAAAAATAGTTTGTATTAAATTATTTAAAATACATGAACATAAAAAACAATCATTTGAAGTAATGTTGATAGAGTTTGTTAAAAAAAAAATAACTTACTAGATATAACAATAACCTTGCTTTCAGGCACAGCAGAATTTGTTTCATTTACTGGCTCAATGCAACTGTACGGCCTATTTCGAGCATTTTCTTTAGGTGGTACAGGTGCAACTGGCTTCCTGTAGAACATTAAATTAAAATGGTGAGAAAAATTCTTCCCTTTTAATAAAACTAATACAGCAAGATTAAAATTTGTTTAAATAAGGTGTTTTTTTTTTAAATTTTATTACTACAGTAGACTCTCTCTAATCTGACACTCCCACTAGTCCGACACACCTGTTGGAACACGTTACTTGGTGATGGTGATTTGTCATTCTTTCCTGTTAAAACTTGAAACTCCCCCTTTCAGTACATGATATTTTTATTGACCCTCTATAGTCCGGACACTCTCTATAATCCAACAGGTGTCCAGTTCCATATGTGTTGGATTAGAGAGAGTCTACTGTATTATTAAGAGTTTAAAGTAATAACATTTATTTTATAGTCAATAAATGCTTATTTTAAAAAACCAATTAATTACCTTTAAAAAGAAAGAACAGTCCAACAGTTAACATGCACTTTGTTTTTGCACAAATTACTTTAATACCAATGTCTTTCAGATATTTAATCTAAGTTTCAAAAGATTTTTTTTAACAACCTTCTTTAAAGATAATATTCTAAACTAAACAATGGAAACAAATCAATTAAATTTTCACAAGAGAACACTAAATATCAATGCATATGAATCACATACCTTTTATAGGTAAAAATAAATGAAAGAAAGTAGGAGAATGCATTACATACGGACTTTCCTTCATATTAAACAGGCATTATGCATAAGTTTAATATACACAGTTTTCCTAAAATCACTTTTAATTAAATTCTTGAAATATACATGAAAAATAATCAAGCTTTCCTTCCTTTGGGATAACTATGTCTAAATTATGTTTACAAAGTAAATTTATACACTTGGTAACTTTTAAACTATGTTAAGAATTTCAACTACATTTTTCTTTCAAAAAATTATTTCTTCTGTTAACTTTTTATCTTTAAACATATAGAGAGAGAAAAAGAGTGGAAAATGAATTCCAGAAAACTGTAAAGAATACAAAATGAATATTTAGATCCTGTTAATACATTAAAACAATAGAAACATCTGTCAATGATATGACAGAACCTGTCACTAAAATCTCTCATAAAATTATGAATTCTAGCATTACCTATTTACAACAGGAGGTTGATTTTCAAGCAATGAAGGAGTGCTCTGAGCTTTTTTCAAATTTTCTTTATTAGCAACTGATACATCTTCTTTGCTCTTATGCCTCTGAAGCAAGTTTTTATCTGTTTCAGGTACTTTTGGTGCAGCAGGTTTAGAGGTTTGCGATTTAGGTACTGGAGTAGATGTTTCAATTATATCACTATTTCTCTGAGCAGATGACTTCAAGGATATGCCTGCCAAATGGAAAAAATGCTCTAGTCAAACTACAAAGATTACAAAAATAACTAAGCAAGTATCTAAGTATAATTTTTAAATATATTTTGTGAATTTTCAGGCAACCAAGCAGCATAACCTTCCCATGAATTCTGCAGCATTTTTTTTAATCTTTGTAGCAAAGTATTTATAAATTATATGATATAATCAGATATTATTGCCTATAAACATAAAACAATCATTTTTTCAGATGGCTACAATTAACAACTAGACTTTAAGTCGTTGATTCCTGTCATCGATAGTATGACATTCTGTACAATTTCCATTAAAAACTATTTGCACACACACACAAAAGCACTTTCAACACAGGAATGATACTTTATAACGGGCCATGCCCTTAAGCCTTTTTCAGAAGGAAATAAAGTTTATACACCATGATTCAGTAGTTTGAAAAAGGTCTGTGACGATTAACATAGCATATAAGTTAAACTCAACTACTTATAGAAGCTTTTGTTATATCTCAGGACATTTCCTTTCGACAAAAGTTACAAACTAATACTGCAAAGGACCTTTACACTTTTTACAACCAGCGGGAGTGGTCTCCCCTAAACTTTCTCATATACTCCTAACACATGTAGAGAAAAAAATAACGTAAAAGGCAGTAAAATGAACAAGAACCCCAATGCAGTGGAGAAAAAAAATAAGCGAAACGTCATACCACGATTTCCAAAGGTCGTCCAACAAGAAAGTGGAATTGGAAGCCGACGTGATTACCATTAAGGCTGGGTGCAAGATAAAGAAAACGAAATTTGCAATTTGGATGCCTTTTTTACTTTCTCGTATACGAAGTATACAAAGAGAAAGTATTGTAATTGTCAAAAAATTCGAACTCGAGATTTTGACGGATCTCCACATTTTAGACCTCCCTGAGTCCGAAAAACACAATTTTGGAATTATGTCTGTATGTCTATCTGTGAACACGATAACTCGAAAACTATTAGAGCTACAGGGATGAAATTTGGTATGTGGTCTTTAAACATAATTTGTAGGTTTCTATCCAATTTTGGACAAAATCCG
Organism: Araneus ventricosus; assembly: GCA_013235015.1. Classification (NCBI taxonomy): domain Eukaryota; kingdom Metazoa; phylum Arthropoda; class Arachnida; order Araneae; family Araneidae; genus Araneus; species Araneus ventricosus. The sequence goes on along the minus strand of BGPR01007132.1, from coordinate 56,821 downwards.
TCAACGGGAAGTCTGTCTATTTGTATGTCCGCGGTCATGTGAACGCTATAACTCAAAAACTTGAATAGCTAAATGGATAAAATTTTGAACACAGTTTTATCGTTATGAATGTAGGTCCGTATAAAAGTTTGGGCCAAATCCGTCAAAAAGAGGCATTCAAATTGCATATTCAATTTCTTTTAATCCGATTCTCATGCGCATGCGTATTTCTAGCAATCTGTTATTGTTGTAAATTTTATTTACAAGAATAAATAATGTTTTCAAGCATCAATTGTTAACAATTTTTTTATTGTTGTAAATCAAACCGATCTCATTATTTCAGCAAATCTTTTATTCATGCGCTTTTGCAATTGTTACGGTTGTGGTAGTATAAATTGTTTTCTTGGGAATTCAATTCCAAAGCAGAATTTTGGCTTTAGTATTCATTGTATTGCCTATTTTATCGTGCCTGCTTTAAAGTAATATTTTTTTGAAACGTGGCAACAGATATTTGATTTCAGGTTTGTTTGTTTTTTTGTTTTACTTTCTCGTATACGAAGTATACAAAGAGAAATTATCTCCACCACGAATCTCCACTTAGAAAGTATACGAGAAAGTTTAAGGGAGACCACTCCCGCTGGTTTTAACCAATTGACACAAATCTACCATTAAGGTAAGAATGGTACATATCAAAGGCCACATACCATTAAAGAAGGCCACACACCAAATTTCATTTATCAAAGTAATTTTTTAAAGAAGTTATTGCATTCAAAAGTATGTGATTATACAGACAGTCAACCCTTTGACAGATTTGGGATCTACATTCCTGATGATAAAACTGTGTACTAAATTTTATCCATCTAGCTATTCAAGTTTTTGATTTATCGTGAATGTGGACAGACAAACTTCCAGAGGACGAGTTTCGTCTAAAATTTGATAGAAACCTACAACTTATGTGTCAAGATCACATACCAAATTTCATCCCTCTAGCTCCAATAGTTTTCGAGTAATCGTGTTCACAGGCAGACACACAGACATGATTCCAAAATTGTGTTTTTCAGAGGTTTAAAATAAGGAGATTCGTCAAAACCTCGAGTACGAACTTTTTGACGATTACAATACTTTCTCTTCATATACGAGAAAGTAAAAAGCATTACATAGAAGCTTATGTCTCTGACATTTTACACTCTCAGGATTTTAAATAAAACAGTTGGACCATTTCTTTAATTATAAATGTGTCGAATGATATTCTACCTCATCTATTAAAGATGAGATACAGGTTACTCTTCCATACAAATTGATTCTTTCAAAAGAACATTAGGGATTAAGAAAAATATAATGAGTGAAAGGACATACATCACACTGCACTTGATTATAAAAGGTTACTAATCCTTTATTTCATTAATATGTTTGTCTCTAACTAATAAAAAATATGTTCAAGGATTTAATAAATGAAAAATAAAATTTAATCATTTCAAAAATTAATAACTCATTTAATGCATTTGAATATCAATTGGAACTAAATCTGAGAGAAACCTAGATGGACTAGAAACCTGACTTGTCTTGTCTAATAAAAAATTTGAAGGTCTGTCACCCAAGTCAGTTTATAAAATTAAGTTGGATATATTTGTGTGTAACTGCTTCCGAATCATATTATGGGTAGGCCTAGAAATCTTATTCAAAACATAATGGTCTCTTTTTCAACTAAACATTAACCAATTCTGCTCTTAGTCTCAAAGCAATATCCATATGTGTAAAAAAAAAAAAAAAAAAACTTTACAAATAAGCGATACCTTGGGGCATTGAAAGATGTTTTCCATTAAATTAGAAGTAAAATAAGAAAATGAAACCTTATGACCTTATGACTTTTCTTCTAAAATGAGATTGAGAACATCAATGCAGTCAAATCAAGAGACGCCACAATCACACAATAAACATAACTGTACATGTCAACAAATATGAAATGTGTTGTACTATTTAATGAATGGCACATAAAATCTAACATCTTACACTGTGTTTACTTTTTTGTGCAAGTTCTTTTTTAAACTTAAAAAATAAATTGCTTGACTTTTGGCAGTTATAATGCAAAAGAGAAAGATAACTGTTGCATGAAATTCCAAATTATTAAAAACAAACACTGGAGAAATTCTATGAGAAATTTTTAAATCTAAATCATACTGCACACTGTTATTTTAGACAAAAAATTTTACAATATGTATACTACATTCAAAAAGATCTGGAACTTATTTTATTATGGAAAAATGAATACAGATAAAATCTGTTTATTTGTCATTTCCTTCAAATTAATGGCCCTGTGCAACCACACATTTTTGTCATCATTTATACAAAGATGTAAATACAAATTGCAAGCCTTGGTACAGCTTTGATATACGGCATCACTGGCGATAAATTTGTTTTGACGACTTTTTTTAAACAGCTTCAATTAGGGTTGGGTGATACTGTATCAACTTGATACTTTGTATCAGGTACGCAAAAGTATCAGATACACCTAAATGATACAGACCAAAAGTATCAAATACCCAGTATCAGTTCTCGGACTCGAATGATAACGATAAGCTATCGCTTTCGTCAAGTTCCTTTTCAGTTGGCAGATACAAAGTATCAACATGCTACAAGTATCATATGATACAAAATATCAGATTGATACAGTTCCAGGTTGGGGAAGCTTCGCATTTTCGGTAGAGGTATGATGATGAAATGCATGTGGCCTTGGTTTTGAAGTCACGACAGGTGGGGGTGGAAAGGAGAGAAACAAATAGTTAAGTGTATTGGAAGGCGGGATTCCCAAGCTGGGATTGGTATGTGTGGGATTGATATGTAATGCATTAATTTTGTGGAAAAGATAAAATAGGATTTCAGCATCATACACGCGTGTAGGAACATCTCGTTCGAGAATGATCCCCGAAGTAAGTAGATACTTCCTTATTAAAGAACGATTAAAATAGTTGCAAGAAGAGAGGTACAATTTTCTGTATTTAAAAAAAAATTAGTCAGAAAACATTTTTGAATGATTGTCACATCCGTTCCAAGATAACTCATTTTTACAATAGTGGTACTGATCTTAAAATGACAAAAAACAAGATTATCTTCTGACAAAGTAAAAAAAATTAGTTTTTTAAAACTATAATTATTGAATTATTTTTATCTCTCTCTTAACTCTTTTGTTGTATGTTCTCAATGTTATACTTCTGTTAATATACCTACTTCCCTCTTTTCTTAATTAAGGAGAAATTTCATGTTTTTTGTTTTAAGTTGTCCATATTAAACTCTATATATTAATAGAGGTTTAGCTTTAAAAACTATTATCTCTGTCTCTTCCAAAATTGCTCATTACCTTTAGCTTTAGTTACTAATTTTAATTTTGTACATTATTTCTTAAAGCATTTTTAAAAAGTAAAGACTTTTCTAAAACTTAAAAGACTGATAGCAACAGTTTCACTTTCATTTTGTTTTTAAGTATTTCATCGTATATTTATATTTCAAATATAAATATATTCCGTTTAATTATATTTTTTATATCGTTATATTCTGAAAATCCTATTCATGTTCAACATTTTCTGTTGTTTGAGTTACTTAGTTGTTTCGAAAAAAGCAATGCTTAAAGCAAAATCTATTATTTTAATCATAGAAAATCCCATCAATCTTATATACTTAATAAACATTGCAAGAAAAGGTAAAAAAATGCATTAGAAATAATTTTATTCCAGGTAATGATAAGAAATAATATATAGGTAGTTTTAAAAAAACACAAATAACACATGCTAGCATCGCCAAGGCAGAAATCTCGTATCAATACCCGATTGCTGACTACCCAGTTCTGTACCGACAGGAAGGGATCGGTTATCAGGCTGTATCAGGTACAAAAGTATCAAGTACAAGCGCATATCAGTATCAACTTGTACCTGATACAGCAAAACCTAGTATCAACCCAACTCTAACTTCAATATAGGACCCCATTGGCGATATTTTGTTTTGGTGACTTAACGATACGATGAACAAAAAGTAGCCAATATAAGATTATTGCCAGTGATGCTGTATATCAAAGCTGTTCCCAAACCTCCTTTTGTCACATCCTCCTGTACTTTCAGCGTCTCACTTCTTCAGAATGTGAAAATTGTTGCCACTTCAGAAAATTCTTCATCAACAGAAAAAGTCACAAAGGGAAACATCAAGGGAAAAAGCTAGTTGTGGAAGTGCCAGAATCTGGTATTTTAGCAGGTAATTTCACACGAGGAGGAGCCTGTGAGCTGTAGGCACTCCTCGCTTTATTCTGATGGAGTGCCCATGACTTGCCTTTCCTGTGACAAGAAGTTTTGAATGCCTATAATCATGAGCTATGTGCATGTACTGCACACATTTGAACTGGATGAAACCAGTTCTGTTCGGGTGGTCACAAGATACTCTTCACTTGTTCTGCAGGAAATGGAATAATTTATTCACATTTGGAAAATATTTTAAACAGTTCCAAAACTTTAACATCGTAGTATTTACTGACTAATTTATAAAAAACTAGCAGTACGCACACTAGCAGTTGCATGTAGAATCAGGACTTCTGGGGAAAAAAATGCCCACAATGACACGAAAAAGTTTTGAAAACAAAAGATACACATTATTGATTTTCCCGCTTATTTTTCTCTCGACAATGACGCGAATGTAATGATGTCACCTGCTGGAAGGAATCAGACTATAGAAATGCAGAGAGGAAGGCGAGCCAGCCAATGAAATTGCAACAATGCATTCTGGGACTGTCCGGAGAAACTCTTGCTGTTAAATCTCGCTAGCAAAAAAACTGTTTGAACTGATCAGGGAAAAATTAAAAAAAAAAAAAAAAAGATATTTTAACCGTTCTTGTTTTGAATCAGACAGAAACGTTCCAGTTATAAGCTGAAAAAAATGAAAATTATAGAGATGTTAGAACGTCAAATGTGAGAATTTGAAGAAATCCTTATTAAAAATTGCCATAAAAAAGGCATAAAGCCATTTCTCAAAATTCAGTAAATTACGTTAAACATACAAAACAAACTTCGTTAGAACGGAAATCATTTGCTCTTTTTGATGGTGCATCTCTTTTTTTCGTACAATTATCCAAAATCGTTCTATTGAGAAATTAGTGCAAAAAATTACCAAAACCAACACAAAATATTAAATAAAAAATTTTCTAGAACAAATTTAAAATTGGGGTTTCGAGGTGCATTGAGTCATCATTACGACTACCTGTGTGCCAAATTTCATGGCTGCGAGTGCGATAGATTCGTCCGGATATCGCGCACACACATTGCCTTTTATAAGTATAGATAAAAAGGAATATAATAAGTATTTGAAGTAAAATTAATTAAACATACAATAAATTCTAAAAGCTACAACATAATTTAAATTAGACAAACTCTAACATTACAAACAAATATACACAATTCTAATGTAAGCAGGAAACAATATTAAATAAATTAGACAAAGTTTAAGAACTTTAAAAGTTCTAAGGAAAGAACTCAAATTATATTACAATTGAAAATATTAACAAAAACAATTATTACAAGCAGCAAAAGAATTATTCTTTACATTACGAACAGCAAATGTCTGTTGAGCAACTAATTCCAAATTATATTGGTGAAGTACACTTTACGGTAGTTACGTATTAACGCCACCGCAGCTGAAGCAATCTTGTTGTTCGCACACAGCAACCTTGTTATTCGCACGCAGTTATCTTTAGGATTCCTTGTTGCCTTGTTGTTTGCCGATTTTTGACGCCATTTTTTAGTGCTACGAAAATGCGTATTTGGGATTTGCCAAAAACAGAAGAAGATGCAATTTTATTTTTTCAGACATCATTTGGAATCTTATTTATCAGAGTTCATATGGCGACAGCATCAGGTGAAAGAAAATAGAGACTGTTCTGAATCTATGTTAAGCTCTATATCGGCCCATTTTCCCACCGAAATCCGACTGACTACTTTGTTTTTAAATAAAGTGTTTTGAATTTTGAAAGTGTTTTGATTTTAAATAAAGTGTTTTATTTTATGATTTGTCGCAAAAATTTTAGGTGTAGATTGGCGGCACTTAAAAACCGCCAAATCTGTAGCTGCGGTGGCGTTAATAAGTAAGTACCCACTTTACATATATGGTGCCGCAGGAATTCACTCCAATATATCCATTTAGGAAGACTAATTTATCCTATAAATAATTTTTTTCACATCACATATAAAATGTTATATAAAGTCAGGCATGCAGTGGAGCCAGAATGCACCAGAACGCCATTCTGGCACTGCTTTTTTTTTTTACGAGAAATAAATAAAAAAATTGTGAAAACGTCCTTAAAAAGCGATATTTTTGTCACCCAGGTTAGAGCGTTCCAGCACTGCTTATTTTGTGATTACACTACTGTATTAAGTCTGTTTCAAACATGTACTGAGTAAAGAGTTAACACTCCTTTTCATTCAACAAACTTCAATTATAAAATTAACATATTTGCTGTCCACAAAGATATATCAGTGTAGAATTTGCTACAAAACAGACTAACTTATATAAAAATAATTCGCAATTATTTCCTTCAATAAATTTAAAATTTTATTTGCTTTTATAACAAAGTTTTATAAAATATATTAAAATCTACAAACTTTCTAAAAATAAAAAATTCAAATCATAAAAAAATAAGCAAACTAATGGCTAAATGTTAAACAGGAAGTTACTTACCATCTGTTTTGGAACCTGAGGTATCTGAAACATCACTCAAATTTGATCCACTATCAGCAGTAGCCAGGCTATTAACACTCATATGAGATGAGGATAGTCGAGATGGAATCTACAAAAAGATAATGCATAAGAAAAATCTGAAAAAAAATCATCCTTACATATTTTTAAAATTGTTATTAAAGAAAATTTTTAACACTTATTTTTATAACAGAAAAAGCAAATATTACTTCATTATCTTCATCTTCTTCTGTTACTTCTTCAATCACTTCTGCTTTATGTTCATGAATAAGTTCTCTTAAAGGTCTACTATCTAAAGCTGAAGTTATAAAAGGATGCTAAAAGAAATAAAGATAATGATTTAGCTACAGTGATAACTTCTTTATTTAATCTAATTAAGAAAGATGAAGAAATACTTCTTGAAAAGTCAAAAAGCTTCGATTGCTGAAAATGATTTAAAGAATTTTTTAAATTTGTAAATAAAAAAATATTGAGAAAAGGTTTCATATTTTTTTTTAATGAACAATTAAACGCTACACTTATAAATGTAAATATTTCGAAGTGCAACAGGTTTGGATTAGTTATTACTGTTCTGCTTTTTTACTTACAAGTGCTGCATACTTCTCATCTTTCCAAAGAAGCTCTCAAAATAAAACTATAAGCAAATCCAACTCATATGAAGCATACCAACATAGATTCTTTATATTATATAGTAATACCTCAGTTTTTGTTCGCTTCGGTTATCATTGATTTCCCCCTGAAAAACTTGTCTCGATTTTCGTCTGTTGCCTTGAATTTTGTCAGTGTAGCCATGAGACCTTGCTGCTATTTTTGTGAAAATGAAAGAGCCATGAATTGTCCTGCACGGTGTGGGTCCACCGTCTCTGAAACTGGTCCTGGTACCAAAAGATCAAGAAAGGAAGAGATCCTAGATAGTGCCTCAATACCCAAGCTCTTTATGGAGGGGGATTCTCCTCCCAAACAATAATATCTGCACCTCTCTCTCTCCCCTCCTCACCGTCTTCCATATGTCAAGAAGAATCTTCAGAAAGGTATAAAAATGTTAAACGTTCATTTACTCTTTACATTAGTCTTTTATATTCCTGTTATATTAATTTCAGATTGTTTTTAGTATTAAACACTATATTTATTCTCTGTAAAATGTGTTTTTGGTATGTATTTTGGAGTGTCTAATGTGAATTAATTGGATGATTTACATTGATTCATATGGAAATAATTGCCTCGCTTTTCACCAGTTTCAGAATTTGCCAATTGTTTTCAAATGAATTATCAACAAAAACTGAGGTATCACTGTATTTGCAAGAACAGGTGCAATATTTTCATGTCAGAAACAACTTTTAAAACAATCATAAGAATTGGATAACTTCGACTTAAGAAAACAAATTCAGATATTGCATGAAGATACTTCTCGGCACTGACTGAACTTTCACAGTTACAGCATATTAAATGCCTCAAACAGCACTAATTAACACATCCTAAAATTAAAAATAAATAATTAAAGATATTGTTCGTGCCAACTACTAGTTTGGCTCCTTTCCTAACTTACAGCAACCCTTTGACGGTGCCATCCGCCATATTGCATCTCTGTCAGAGTCGGTAGAAGTCGTTTGGTTTTCATGTCTGCACGTTGTATGAGAATTTCAGCTTGCCCATGTATTATCACATCATGTTTTTTATTCTATATTGAAACGCATATCTACTCTACCACATGAGTAATGCATGGATAATGTGTAACATCAGTTTCTACGTATTCAACGAGAAAGCATTTAGTTCATGTGTGACATCGCAGTCACCATATTCAATTTATTACTATTGTAGTTCTTGCATGAGCATACTCAACTGGCCAACAGGCAGCATCTACCAAAATCAAATCTGTATATATTGGAACAACCTGTATATATTGTAAATAATATATATATTTAAATAATTAATACAGTCTGCTCAATTCGATGAATAAAATGCAAACAGATATTTTGCCTTTGACAAATCACGAATTTTCAGCTGTCATAAATCTTCAATTTAAACTTTGGCTAAATCATAATTTCACAGAGCTCCTACCATCAACACAACCTATATATTTTCAACACCTCACCACATTAATCAAAATCCATCATTCACAAAAAAACAATAAAAATTGGTAAATTATTTTTTGCTTTTAATAACTGAAGTAAGAAAATATCAGAAACATGAAAAAAAAAATTTCATCAAAATATTTTATTGCACTTGTACAAACGAATATTCTAATGTTTTCACATAGATAGCAAGAAATTTAAGTAACAAATTGCATAATCACAACAATAAAGCTGTTTACACCATGATTCAAGATTACATGTCCCCTTGATATAAAATTATTATATAGTGAAGGCACTGTGCTCTCTTCAACAAGCAAATTGCACAGATTCCTTACCAAGAAAAAAAACACAAAATAATAATCAGAAAAAGTCTTGTCAGGCATGATGTTCTCACAGAAAAGACTCTCTCCTAATTAATGGTGAAAAATTTTGAGGAAACACTAGTAGGGACTTTCCGTAATCTCAATGCACCTCCAACTATTGTTTGGCAGATTCTCAACTAAAGAGTTGCATTGAGCTTATTGGAATATTTCATCACTCTTTGATTAAGTTTTAGACATTCATTCTTCTTGTCTTTACATGAAAGCTGTTCAAATTCACACCTTTACACTTTAGTACTTTAATTATTGTCTCTGTCATTTCAAATACCTTTCAATCCTTTTAAACCAACTTAATTTATCTAAAATGAAATCAAGTTACACACAGATTATTTTCAAATATGCACATAAAGCTGATTTCACCTGTATTTTGTAATCCATTTTTCTTAATAAAATGTATTTACTTTTTAAAATATCTAACAAATATGTTTAGGATATTTAGAAAAATTACATACTTCAAGTAACTCTTTTGCACTTGCCCTTTTTTGAGGGTCTTTAACAAGACACTTTGATAAAAAATCATTGAACCGTTTGGACCTGCAATCAGAATTAAAAAAAAAAAAAAACACCCATTATTTCAAACACATCAACTAAGTTTACTGGCTAAAATAATGAATAAAATGTGTAAAATATATAAAATAACATTATATAGACCTAAAATGAAAACCAAAACAAATTATTAAGGATTTGTTTACAAAAAAAATCAAGCCATAGATGGCCTCTTGTAAAAAAGGAAAATATATCTTTCCTTTCGCATGGCAACTATAAAAAAAAAATGAATTCCTACAATCAAATCAACTAGATTCATGCTCACTAATTGGTAAATGTCCTTACAAAGTTGTTTGCTAGCATGCAAACACTCTCTAATTTGATATTTTTGAAGTAAATCATAAATCTCAAAAATGTTTGAAAAAAATAGTGGGATTTATATTTATATTCTTTGGGGTTTTTCTTGTAATTGTATTCTTCGGAACAAGAACTGTTTTTAAACTTGAATAGCCGACTAAAGCAAGTATCATTTTGCCATTTTGGAAACTAAAGATAAACACATTTTCTTCTGATGCTCCAAATCACTCTAGTTGATACAAAATCTAAAGAAAATGTAAATACATTTACACTAATAGTTATTTTTATATCGTATGCTATCTTGATTATGGTCAATCATCACATCCTGCACATGTTTTGACACAATTCATAATCAATTTGTAATAAATTCAGGGTTTCCACTCTACTTTTCAAACTAAAAATAAGCACCTTTTAAGACTTTATAAGGACTTAAATAAAATATTATAAAAGTCATATTTCACAATTTAATACTTGACTTTCAACCAAGTGAGATGCTTTTACAGTTTAGTTAAACTCATAAGAACAATGCTATGTAAAAAATTCAATATTTAAGTCTATTTTTTTAAATTATACAAAAAATAATGCCATATAAAAAATTTTCAAAATAAGCCCAGTCCCATTTTTAAAAATGTTAGTAGTTAACATATGGGCATGTACATGCACGCATGTCAGTAATATATATGCATATTAAACTATAAAATAGGCACAGCAGGGGGGGGGGGGGGTAAAATTACTTAAACTCTTCAAAGTTCAAAAAGTTACTCATATATATAGTAAAAAATCTTGACTTATAAACACATTACTACTTATTACATTCTAACATTTTTTTTTTCAAAAATTTCATACTTTAAACTAATAAATCATTAAGAATTTTCATTTCTATTTAAAATGTTCCAATATTTTCTTTTCAGTTTTAATGTTTAGAGTTTAGGCAGGCTTTAAACTTAAGAATACTGTAAAGTACAAAGTCACATAAACACACACATAAAAAAAAAAAAAGACAATATCAATATTTACACAAAATCTAACTTTTTCACAGGTGTGTTTTTGGTCCTATTAAAAAATATCTGGAAATTATACAAAAGACAAGTAGAAGGTACAATTAAAATTTTAATGATTGAACTAATGTAACTCTGTAACTAATGAAATACATTAAAATAGCCTTACAAATATGAAAACCAACTTAAATCATTAAAATGCTTTAATTTTCAGAAATTAAGTATATAAAGAATATTTTTAAAATCCTGATACAGACATTTGTTTTTCAGCCGATTTATTTTTCTTTTTCAAAAATCTGACTGTCTAATTCCTAGGGATCTAACAAATATTTGGCCCTTTTGCCGAAAATTCAGCTGGCCGAATACTAATCAGATATTCAGCCGAATATATTCAGGATAATTTTTTTTAAACACATTTAACAAAGAATATTGCAGAACTACATTTCATTACATTCGTTTATTATCAAAAAATCTCCTAACATTTACCCAATTTTAAGCTTAAGTGTATTTAATCAAGTTACATATAATTTATCATTTCAAAGCCTGAAATTATGATGCAAGAACAATAATTTTTTAGCATTTTCCAAAGAACGTGTGTTCCATTTGGTTTCATACACAAATAATACCAACTAGGGATATAATGAATATTCAGTATGAGGCCTATTCAGCCCTTTTCTGAATATTTGTTCTGGCCGAATGCTAAACAGCTATTCAGCAAAATAATTTCAGGATAGAATGCTTTAAAAAATTTTGTTTTAAATATATTTAATAAAGAATATTGCAGAATTAAATTTTGGTACATTATTAAAAAAATCTAACATTTACCCAATTTTAAGTTGCAAAGAACATAAGTGTATTTAATAATGTTGCATATCATTTATACAAGTCTGTTCCAAATGGTTTCATATATATTACCAACTTAAGAAAATAAACAATCACTATATAATGCTTGCAGGTGCTGAAAGATATGAACTTGCTCAATTTATGAATCTTGGAAATTTTCCCACATTTTTTTTCCACCAATTAGAAGTTCTTTATCAAAATAGGAATTTACTTCTAGTAATTTTAATTTATCCATTCAATTTTCTTCTGTGTTTGTCATTGTCGTGTTCTGCAATGATGGCTTTTATTTCTTAGAAGTAATTCCAAAATGATGAGAGTTTCTCATTTCTTATTGTATTTAAATATTTAAAATATTACAAATATACATAAAAGCATTAACATTTTTTAAATATACAAATAAAAAATCAATTTTATTTAATCTTAAATATTTACATTTAAAATTTGAAACATATTTCATTTACAATCAAAGTGAAATGTTTTTAAAAATTTGGTATTCGGCAGTCGAATATTCAGTATTCGGCCAAATCACTATTTGCTGCATCCCTACTAATTCCTTTATTTCAGATGTTTTTCCCTTAATATCTCTTCGCAGTGCATTTGCTTTTATAAAAAGGGAAATATTTTTGGAAGATTCCCCTTTATTAGACAGTTCTTTGACTGAATTTTCCATTGCTGTGATATCAGCTTGAAGGAAAGCAAAAGATTTTAAACAGTTCAGCTTTTCTTTTACTACTGTTTTCTGAATTTTTTTTGGTTCTCAATTTTTTGTTGTTCTTCCAAATGAAGGATATATTTCTGCCTCGAAGAAGAGACAAACCTTCACATCTCTTGTGTAACAATTGTAGAGTGAATATCATTAGAATTATTTGCATTCTCAAAAATGAGCCTCTGAGCAATATAAGAGTCTTCTTTTAAGTTTCTACCTCTAATGCTTTATTTACACTGAACCCTCGTTCTATTGTAGCTTGTCCATATGATAAAATCATAAGAATTTTCATTACTCTCCATTACCTTTTCATTTGCTTCATCTTCAAGTAAAAAGAAATTTAAGAAGCAGTCTAGTCTGTCAGATTTAGCCAGATCTCTGATCTGGCGTTAATAAGCAATCAGATGATCGGGAAAATAAAATTTCGCCGTTCGAAAAAATAATTTTGTTGTAAAAGGAAAATAAACACTTTCTAAGGACTACTGATGAAAAATAAGTACTTCTAAGGGCTTTTAGAAATGGCAGGTTAAAATAAGAACTTATAAGCACTTCCTAAGACCCATGGGAACCCTGTAAATTACAACACAATTTCATTATCATAACTTTTAAATTCATTCTACTAACAATTTTTAAGCATGATGTAGAAATAAAATAAAAATAAGCAGAAAATGATGTAGATAAAAATCTCATGCAATCTCTCCTGTGTATTTACATTTATAAGCTCTATGAACAGTTATAAAAACAAAACAATGCCATTTTCAATCGAAATTTTAAACAAAAATATATTTATGATGACATTCTAAGTTTGACAATTTCTTTTCACTAAAATTAAAACCTAACTTTCTTTAAAATAGATTGCAGTTAAATATGTTTCCATATACTGTTTAATGGAATGAAAACAACAAAAAAGAAAAGAAAATGTAATAGTACCATTTGGAAGGTTGACTCAAAGTTGGAGGATCCTGCTTTTGAATTTTTAAAAGTACTCGCATAGGTGTCATTTCATGATTAGGCGGATCCATCTCAGCAAGCTCAATGAGAGTTATACCCAAACTCCAAATGTCAGCCTTATAGTCATAAGGATTATCTCTAAATGTTTCACAGAGAACAACTTCAGGAGCCATCCTATAGGAGAAAAAAGATTGCAATGCTTCAAATCTATATAAATAAAAGTGAAATGCATAAATAATTTGTATACTTAAAAAAAAAAGAAATCTAAACTAATCAATATATTTTCTTCAAATTTTGCTCACAAATACTAAGAAGTTAAGGAATGATTAGTGAAGGCAAATAAATATTTTTATTAATTAAATAAATTTATTAATTAAAAATTATGTTTCCATGTTACTGGCTTATTCACAGTATAAATGCACATAAGGAGACTTTCAGAGTTTAACTCCTTTCATGCAAAATAAAATGTAAAAAGAGCTTCAGCATCCTGTGTTGCTGATGCCTTTGTAAGCTAGCAATATTATGTGTATGCGTATTAGTGTATTGGCTATGTGTATTAGATATTCCTACATCTTGAAATATATAACAATTATAAAAGCTAGTGGCAGCCTAACTGAGTGTCTTCAGTTGGATAATATGTGTGAAATATTAAAGGACTAAGTGGAATTATTGGAGACTAACACATGTATAGATAAGATTATTTCGTTTTTAGTGTTGCTATCTTCACTGGATGAAAATACTGGAGATATATTCAATCATTTTATTTATTTCCCTCTGAGTTGCTATTATTTAATTAATTTTGCATCAATCTTTAAAAATTATCAATAGCTTAAGGGAAAATTTAACTTTGGGGGATTTTTAACCCTCCGAGTGGCGCAAACGTCTTCCGTTTTTCATGTTCATTTCAAAAGCAGATAGTTCGCATTTATATGCATATTTTCTTAAACAACCATGGATAAAGTGTTCTTAAGATTTCAAAGATATAATTAAATACAAAAAGAATCGATTCATTTCCTTTAAAAGCTAAGTTTTCTAGCCAGATAGCTGAAAGTTGAAAATAATTAGGTGCTTAGAGGGTTAAAAATTGTTAGGCACAGTCAGAAATTTTTCGATGGAAAAGATTTTATCTTTAGTGCTGCCATTCATTCCTATTGAATGAAAATATTACAGATATTTTAAACACTTTTAATTGCTTCAGAGCAAAAATTATTATGTTTGGTCATTCTTTAAGAATTATTAATAATTTATAGAAAAAAATTAGCTTTTAGTGTTTTTTAATTGTCTGGTGCAGTCTGCAATTTGTCAAGAAGCTAGAAGATTTAAAACTTGTTTGGTGAAACTGATATTCTCATTTTAAATGAAAAAATAAAGTTGCAGATGATTAGAGGATGTTATGTATTATAATATTTCATATAAAAATATTTTATACACTAAAAATATTAGACATGAAAATATTTTTACCCCAAGCAATGCCAGGTATATCCAGGACCCAAGAATTATTATATCTGGCTAAATATGGGCCTTATTTTCTCTTATGGAGAGCCTTTTGGGTGTTTTAACCAGCAAATTTCATGCAAACAATTTATGTGTAAATTTTTAAATTGGGCCAAATTTGTTAATTGCTGTTTGGCAACAGCAAGCAAGTTTGGACTGTTTACACTGTTTGAATAATGCAGAAAGTCTGAGGCAACAAAATTTGCTTTGAGTTAGATAGTTTGAACAAAATGAGTTTAAGTCATGCAATTTCGATTATAAATCGAAATCGTCCAAAACAAGAAGTTGGGGCAAATAAAACTGTTGAAGAATCATTCATAAAGAGATCCAGGCAGAATGAAAAAAATAGAGTTGTTCAACATTATTGTGCACAAAGCGAATATTGCGAACTACAGGAGTATAACAGGATTTGGTACTTTTCTGTTAGACGGGCGCAAGCGAAAAATCGCCAAATAATGTAGAATTCCACCAAATTTCTTACAACCATTCTCTTGGCGACTTGGCTTACGTTTGGTTCACAACTGGCAACATTTGCGCCTAGCTAACGGAAAATCGCTTCGCTTGGTGACTTGGCTCGCGTTTGGTTCACAATTGGCGACATTTGCACCCGCCTAATGGAAAATCGCTTCGCTTCTTGGCTGTTCACAATTGGCGACATTTGCGCCCGGCTGACAGAAAATCGCTTCGCTTGGCGACTTGGCTCGTGTTTGGTTCACTTGGCGACATTTGCGCCAAATCGCTTCGCTTGGCGACTTGGCTCACGTTTGGTTCACAATTGCCAACATTTGCGCCCGGCTAACGGAAAAGTACCCAGGATTCTTTCCTTTTTGCCTGGCACGATTCTGGGGAAAAGAAGTAAATACACAAAATGTTGCCATGCTACAAAAATTTACTTTCAGAAATTAATGTACTTATAATTTTCTATTACTAACAGAAGCATATAACTGTATGGCAAGCAAGCAAAACAAGCTGCGATCACATAGTGACACCAAAAAAATCACAACTTGATTCTTGAATTGGTGAATGGAGCAAGCAGGGTGTAATCCCCTAGTAAATGCAAATTTCAAAAAATTTACACAGTGAAGTAATATTTATGTACCATGCTTTTATTTATTCCTTTCATATACATATTTGTCAAACCTGGAATTTAAAAATTTTACTCAATTTCATTGCCACTTTTTCAAAGAAACTGATAAAAAGATTTTAAAAAAATAAAGTACATTTAACTTAAGGTAATTCTTGACATAAGAGCTAGGTTATGAAGGTTCTAAATCAAAATTATGTATAATATCACAAATGCAAAAGACTGATCATAAAAGCAGATACAAAATAGGCCAAGTCACAGAAGTAGTTGTGCAAAGATTTATGAAATAAATACACAAGCCAAGAACTAGTCAGTTAAATAAGTGATCAGCACTTATAATAACACATTACAAAATTAATATTTGAAAGAAAATGCAACTTTTACAAAATGGTTTCCAAGGAGTCTCAGTTTTGAGAATATTAATGCAACCCTTCTCCTAGGAAAGTCATGCTATCATGGATATTATATGACATTTAATACATCAACATTTTCAGAAAGTAAACAAATGAAAATTAACCAACCAATATGGAGTTCCAATAAAAGAATCTCTTCTTTGAAGGGTATGCTTGTTTTTAGCAGACACTCCAAAATCAGCTAAAACATTAATGAAAATATAATTAATAATGCTATAAATATTTTTAAACTGCAATACAAAAACCAGTTTTGATTTAGATGAGCGTGGAGAAAATTAGAAATATTTTATGCTAGTCATTTTAAGAAAACTAACTTAACCTTGAAATTTCAATGACAAAACTGAAAAAAATTAAGTTTTGAATATCGTAAAAAATTTCAACTTATTTTATTTTATACTGATATCCACAAATATAACAGTAAACCTTACAAATACTCCACAGCTACACCACTCTTAACTATAAAAAATTTTGTACACCTACAGCATCTATAATAGTCTACCAGAAATTTAACAAGTCTACTGTTGTTACTAACTTTCTTGTATTTTCCTCATACTTAGAAGTTATTCTTTCAAATGCCTTTTATCTGTCTGATTAATAAGAAAGTTCTCAAAGTTTATTTACATTTACTGGCCATATGTTGCTAAGAATGATTCATATCTTTGACTGCTTATAATTACTAGATTTTAAAGTTTAAAAATTTACCAATCACCAATGAATCTGTTAACTACTTTCATTTTATAACAGCAAAACTATAACGTGCAAGAAGTAAAATTGCCTCATCTTTATACAGCTATTCTTTACTTGCACATAAATATTTCCATTATGAAACATAGCAAGAGAAAAAAAATTATTTAATAATGTAACATAAGAATATTTAAAAAATTGCGTCAAATAACAATACAAAAAAGTGAAGCGAAGAACAAATCAAACATTGAAACTTCGAAATAGAGTGCTCAAGAATACCAGACATACTTTACCTAGCTTAACACCTCCATCCATAGTCAAGAGGATATTACCAGCTTTGATATCACGATGGATGATTTTGTGTTCATGTAAAAATTGGAGACCCTCACAAACTTCATGGCATAGATATCGGATTTGGGGTTCAGACAAAGGCTTTTCCAAATCTACCATGATAGTATCAATAGCACCCCCTTCGCAGAATTCGATTAAAATCTAGAAGAAACAAATGCAACATAGATATAGAATTTTTAATAAATATCCGAATTTTTTGAATTTGACAATTCCTATGTACTATAAAATTTAAAAAGACATAAACAGCAGAGAAAAAAAACACAGAAACACCTATTAGACAATAACTACCAGAAAAATAACTAGCATTGTGATGTAACAATATTTGTTCTTCATTAAACTAGAATTTTATTCACAATTAGAAAAAACTAAGAAGTTTTAGAAAAAAAAGATTTAAAACATGAATCAAATTTCAATAATTATTACCAACACTTCCTAAGAAATTGTTCAATATGAATGTTTCCTATAATTAAAGCTTGACAAGCAAATATCAATACTATACTAGTCTTTATTAATAAAATAAAAGATTTTTAACCAATGAAATTTCATCACCCATTTGGCAAAAATGTTAATAAAATCAATATCACATCAGTTTTAAAATGACATGTTTTTGAAAAGTTCTCGTTAAACTTGATAATACACTTAATGCTTTCCTATTAAAACAATGTCGGGAAAAGAAATAACTACGATAAAAATTTGCATTATCTATAAAAATTTAAAAGAATTCAAACAAAAGAACAAACATTTCAAATCTTATATAAAAGAAATTACTAAATGTATTTCATTAGAATAAACAAATCTATAAATAAAAGACTAACTAACCCATAAATTTCCGTCAAAGAAGAAAGCTTCCAGAAGCTCGACAATGTTCTTATGTTTACATTCTGATAATATATCAATTTCAACAGTAAAATCATCTAGATCATCTTCTCCTTTGAGTTCACATATTTTAGCAGCAGCTAATTTTCCAGTTTCTTTATGTTGAGCCTAAAATTAAATAACTTTCAATTCATAAAAGAAAGTAATATTAATCAGAATAATATGAATTTAAGATCATCTGTTCAAATTACCTTGAATACTTTACCAAATGCTCCATCACCAAGTTCTCCAACAATTTCCCAGAAGTCATCAGGATTCTCATTAAATCTTATATTGTTACAAACCCTCCTTCTTTTAGTTTCAGAAGCGAGACCCCCCGCAATATGAAAGATTTTCTTAAAATTACTAAAAAATGACATTTCAGTCTACATTCAAGGCAAAACCATACGAAAAAGTGCAACTATCTCACATGACTACAAAGCTCTTCTCTATGTTAAATATGTATATCATTAGGAATTCCCAGTTAAAATACCAGGTAAAGACATAAGGAACATCCATCAGCTGACAGATTCAATGCTTCAAAAATTAATTTTACAAACTCTTGAACTAAACTGAATAATCTCAAGCATCATCACAGTCAGCAAATTTCAATACATACATTTAACCTTGAAAATCAGGATGTAAGTAAACTCATGGAAAACATCAGTGAAATCAAATGATAAATAATTTATTGTTCACTACACAATTTTGAAGCTAAACTTTTCTTGAAGACGATAAATAAAGCCGGAAATCAAAACTAAAAACAAGAATACAGAAGTATAGTTTTCCTTATTAAAATTCGGGTTCCGATTATGAGGAACAGTACAACTTGCATGGAAAGAATAAGCTCGTTTAAATTAAAGTTGTACTGTGTGTAAATCTTATTATTCCATTTAATTTTCAAGATCAGATGGAATGTCGCCCCAACGTCACTTACACAACTTTCGTGTCACTTTGAAGCTTTACGACCCGAGGGCGAAAAACAAATATAGCCAGGTTAGACAATTCGAAGGAACACTGTCACATAATCACAATAAAAAAAATCCATAGAAAACACAGCTCCGAAATCAAATCCTAGAAAGTTTCACAACAGTTCAATAGAAAAAAAATTTTTAATCCATTTTGCATAACTTGTTATTAATCCGAAACGACAAACCTAAGGAATCCGATTATAGCGAAGGCGACCATCAATACCATATTGCCATTCAAAATTGGATAGAAACAAAATTTAAATGTCGAAATTTCGGATGAGGCTTTGTAGAAGCAGATGAAAAATGTTTAAAGAAATTACCAATTTCAGGACTAAAAATAAAATTTAGCTGGAATTGGAACAGAAAAAAAAGGAAAATTTCCAAATGTTTTCTATTTGATTATCAAGCTACTATTCAGAAATACATAACTTCACAAATGACGAATTTTATTCACTTTTTCACTGTTTACAACCTGTCGTTATATTTACATTTCCTTGCCAGCCTCATTTCTGCTAAGTTTACATGTGGTTGATGTGTTCTCGTTGCAAATTTTAATAATTCTGTGTTGATATGTTTTATTTTTACTGTTTATCCGTTTCGGTTTGTAATCAGAATTTGAAGAGAACAATCTGGGGCTTCAATCCAAAGAATTGATTTGTCTTGAAATTTCCACGGTGTTGGTGCAACATGGATGTAACTGCTTTATTTAAAGCTTGTGTTAAAACTTTACGGACGCGTAATAAAGCTTTAGGTATTGATGACAAGGATAAATCTTCTATGGTATTTTCAAGAGGAAACAAAGTGAAATCAGATTTTGCAATTAAAGCTAGAGAAGTTGTGAGTAAAAATTTTGAAATTCGAAACTTGTCGAGCTGCAGGTTTCGGTTTTGACATTTTTAACTTTATTATGTTTTTTTTGTTATTATTATTATTTTCTAGATAATAACAGCATAAATTATGAAGTCTAAATTTAAATGCTCTGTATTGCATAAATTGTCTGTTTTCTTTCTTTCTTTTTCAAATTCTCGTGTGTCTGCGAGATACCCGAAATTTAGAAGTAGGTATATCATACTCCATTTTTTTTTTCCTGTTATTATTATCCCGAAGTTTGCGTTAGAAAGAGAATTTTCTGGGTTTAAATTTTTATAGATGTTAAAAAATTGATTCACTATATATTTTGTTCTGAAGTTGACATAAAATTTGAAATCGCTCATCATTTATTCCTCAATAACTCATTAGTCACAACTTTTGTATGTTTTTTTAAATATAATTTAGTAAATAACATATGAACAGCTGTTAGACCCCATACGAGATGATGCAACTGTTAAGTAAGCATACATCCCTGAAAACATTCTTAGTCAAATCATATTTCATAAACAAATTAAGGAAATTACATCTGAGCAAAAATTATCTTTCTGGTAAATAATGTTATTTATATATGGTATTACTCTCAAAACTATTACTAATAAATTGAATTGCACTATGTAAGAAAATAAATAGAAATTGGTTCAAATTGTGTGAATAATTTTCAACTCATAATGAAGTATTTGTAAGTATTATAATTATTTATGTAGTACAACAGGTGATTGAAGTGGGGAAAAAAAACATAAAAACCCAATTTCAAGTTGCTGTTTTATAGCAACTATGAAAAGGAGATCTTAACATTCAATATATTTATGAATTTCAGTGCATTATATTTAATTTAACATTTTTACAGTAAGACTATGAAATGTTGGTTATTGAACTGAAATAATTTTGTTCATTAAAAGAAAGGAACTGTTATGATAAGGAATTTTCATTGTTCGTAAACTATAGTAGATTATTAATTGGACAAAATGGATATTTTCTTTAAGTTGCAAACCATCTTTAAAATTTAAAAAAGTGCTCTAAATGAAAAGTAAACAAAATAGTTCTTTTAAATGTATAATGATACATTGTGAATTCAGAAAATAGTTTTAAGATAGGATGTATCAGGAGAACATTCCTATATAAGTTTCAAACTAAAATTTATCTGCTTCCTCATAGCAAAAAGCTATGTCTAAAAAAAAAAAAAAAAATAATAATTTTTTTTTTTTTTATTTTCCTAGAATGTAATATATAGTTTTACTTAGATCAATTTATTTTATATGATTACTATCATAATTTACTTTTTAAAGAGAGTATATAAGGATTTCCTTCTACTGTCCTGACTATGTTTATTGATTAATATGTGGCCCTTTGACTATATTATAGCCAATGTTTTTTGTTTTTTATATCAATTACATTAACCTTTTTACAGAATTGGTTGTTTCATAAAACTTTTTTTTTCAAGTTTGTCTGTAATTACTTTTCTGTGAGTCTACAGCTAGCATTATTAATTATATTTATCATTTTTACTATTTTAGCAAGCATTACGTGCTTAGATTTGTATCTTTGTATTTGTTTAGAAAAGTTTTATTACTATTATTTTATGTTAAAAAAAAGTTTCTTGTATTAGCTATTTTAAGTCCATATCAGCCTTTTATAGAACTAGACATTTAAAAAAAAATTGATATTGATTACATTTTTCATCAGAAAAATAGAATGTTTTTTTTATTATTTATTGCAGACTGGAACTATAACGAAAATGAGAGATTTTTTGCTGGAGCATCGCAAAGATTATATCACCATGAAGTAATGTATTAAATTATTTCTTAATAGAAACCATTTTAGTCTAGAACAGTTTTACAAATTGAAATGCATAAATTAAGTCATTATTTTTATTTATAAATAAATGCTGATCTTTCTTTTTTGTCTTTCCTTTGTTTTATTAATTTCCCATTAATGTAAAAAAATTTACATCATAATGAAACTGCTGATATTGAGAAATAAAGTTCTATTCAAAAATACCTCATATTTTGTACAATACATTCATTTTCATTGAAAATTCTGCCATTAAAATTTTCATACAAATTACCAGTTGTTTCATAGAGAAGTCTTAAGTATTTAATGTAAATGTCATTTAAAAAATTTTAAACAGGTTTATATTCTTTGGATCTTGATAATCATAATATATATGCATTAATTTTGTTAGGATTTATACCATAATATATTTCACCAAATATTGATCACTCACAGAACTGCTGATTGAATGATGATTCTAGTGATGAAATAACTTTTTGGAAAGAATCTGTCCAAAAATTTAATATTGCGAACTTTTGAATGCTAAAATCAGATTCAACACAGAGGGATTTGAATATCATTAAGAAATAAATGCTGAAAGGTTGTACAGTACAATTCCTTCAAATGTATTGTTATACACACACATTTTCTACTTTAAAAAACTGTTTGGTGTTTGGATCATTTTATCCTCTTTCTTCATGTAAATATTTTCTTCATTTACAAGTGAGAAAAACAATATTTAAAATGAAGTGGAGGATTTGAAACAGAGTTTGATAGAAAGGAATAGAGATTTGAACAAATTTGCATATTGTTCATTGATACTAGTCATCCCCAAAAAATATATGTACTTGAATAATAATTATACAAGCAAATAATAACATGCGTAATTCAAGTGTAGAATTTTATCATAAATTGGCACTGCTCTAATTATTATCTATTATGTCCAGACAGTGCTCATAATACTGACAGATGAAATTGCAGACATCACTAATCATATTAATTGACATCTATTCTCTTTCAATATTTGCGCATTGATTGTAGCTGGACTTAATCATATTCCTTGTAGGGTGAGATCCAGTGATCATAGGGGTACAAATGCTACACCTTTGCTCTACCTACCTGGTCACTTGAATTCCATCGTAATAGGCCCTAATTTCCCAATTGTGATGGGAAAGTACCATTCCTCATGTCAAGAGATCTCTTGAACGAGTAACATTATACATTCCTGTTGTGAGATCAGATGAACTTTTATCATTCACAGTATTCTTAAAGATGAAAAGTTCATATGTTCATATCACACTACACAATGACCACCCAATAATCTCACAATATTCCACTGTCTAATGAAGATTATCAGTTAATTAATAACTGTAACTATGCCCATTAATTTTTTAAAAAGTACTATATTAATGCAAAAACAGTAATTGTGAAAAAATGAAATATTTACTAATTTGAATCATGAAACTTGAATGCGTGTTATTAATTGTTTATATAATGGGTATTCAAAATATGCTTTATATTTATTAGGGACACCTTGCATTTGTATTTGCTTATCTAAACAAACATTTATATCAGCTTGTATTGAATCAAATGTCTGTGCAAAAAAGATTTGTTTCTTATAAAATGAAATATTCATAATTTAATTTTTTTATTTGTACATTTTAAAAATATCTCTTGAAGTTGGAAAAACTATTGTATTTGCTATCTCATTTTTTATTCATATATTTTGAACTGTCTCCTGAAATTGAAAAACAGAAAAAGAAATATCAGCATTTGTATAGTTCTGAAATCAAAAGGTATTTCTTGAAAGGAACTGAAATTTTTATTTAAAGAATTGGTCATTAAATCAAGGATATTAAGAGTAATATGATATTGAAATAATTCTTTAAAACTTCAATGTATTTTTAAAAATATGTAATTCCTTAACTATTAAAATTTTTTATTTCAGCTATATTTTGCATGGCTCTCCTACCATGACAGATAGTGAACGTGATAAAATTGATAGTGATGCGCAGGCTTTCATGCAAATGTGTGTTGAAGTTATTAAAACTTTAAGGCAAGAAGGTATTTTTTAAAATTTTTCCTCCTCTTTGATATTTAGTCTTCTAATTTAATTGAAATAATACCTTTCTTTCCATACTGTTTTCGTAGGAAATGTTTCATGTAGCAATTGAATCGTGTGTTAAATTTTTTTAAAAAATGCATGTTTTAAAAGAAATTGTAAAATTTAAACAACTTAATAGAAATTCCAAATGTAATACTGCCAGTGTTCTTTCTGGTCTGTTCATATCTGAGATTTTGAATAATTTCTGTTGAACTTGGATCCACTATATAATCTGTACTGGAGTTATAAATCAATTTTCTCGGTTCAATACTCATAAGTTACTGCCACCAATATGAAGGCTACATTAGCCTGGTGATAAGTTCTTGAGATCAGAGGGTTCCAAATCCGATTCCACTATGCATCTGGGCCTGGTAAATGTTTTATTTGTCATCAAATGTGAAATGATCTGCTTGTGTGTTCTTGGAGGTTTGGCGAAGGAGTGCTGGCTCGGATGTTGTCCTTATCTACTGACCAGGGTTCAAAATGACGCTGTCCCAAAATAGCCCTCTCTGTGCTTCAAAATAGAACATTAATATAGCTGAATTAAACCAGACTGTCAAATACATTTTATATAAATATGCATGCTAACTTTTGGTTCTCTCCCTTTTTTTCCTTGTGTCTTGAAATCATGATCTTGTTATCTACACACATTTATTTTTAAATTTAGATTGTAATTTCAACGATAAAGCTGTTACAATGTTGACTACATAAAAGAATTTCATAAAATAAATGTTATGGGCATCCTTTCCTTCATTTATTTTGCATATATGTTCTTAAAAATTCTAGTATTTAAAACACTGTAATTATAGCTTTTGAAAAAGTTAGTGGGATATATTCTATTAATATTTTTCTTAAATTAATTTTGAAAAATTAATTTGATTTTAAATAATCTTTGTGGGTTGTTTATTCAAAGTATCCCTTCTCTAGCATAAGTACTTAAACATTTTGAAAGAAAGAAAATGTTCACAAATATTTTCTAATTAGGAGTTATTTGTTATTACTAAAGTATAATTCATTGTATTGTAAAAATAATAAATGGATCTTGCTCAATAATTTTTACTTTATTTCAGTATGTATTTTTCTCGATTAAAAGTTTAACTTTTTTATATTAGGTGAGACTGGGGATGTTTGACAAATTTTTGAAAAAGCTGTCTCCCATTTTCTTTGAAATCAAGATTGAAATCTAGTTTTTTCGCCATTTTATAACTCATATTATGGGGCATATTTCCACACTATTATAATTTATAAAATATTTAAAATAACATTTTTATAAAGATTTTCCAAAATAGTAAAAACTGAGTCAAATGTCCCCACATCAGGGGGGTTCGACCCACAACGAGGGGGAGTTTGACCCACTTACTAAAAACAAAACAATGTTTAAAAAGTAATAATGACATAATAACTACTTAATTAACTATTCCTCTTTATAACATACAATACAGAATTAGTTTATTTCGTCAACAGCATATAATCTGTATTCTGTGTAAGTTTTTATAACCATCAAAGTCAAATTTAATTTTCAATGTGACTCTTTCGTTTATACCACATTTGTTTTAATTAAAGCCCATTGCTCTACCCAGACTTTCAGGGCTTCACAAAGATCATTCTTTATGCTTGTGTATAAATTCTTTCAACCAGTCATAGCTAGCAGATTTGTTTGTTAACTGTCTTTGGAGTTAATCCATAATGTAACTAGGAAGCAAGCTGTAAATATTCCTCAGTTTCCCCTATATCAGGGAGTACTTGACAGGAGACATGAATAGCTTTAAATTATATATTTCCATCTTCAAAGCCTTTATATTTTTCCATATACCTCTTCCTGAAGTATTTTTTTTTTTTTTATCAATTTATTCCTCAACCAATGCTTTAACGTTTTTATCTTTTTAAATGTTGGACAGAATAGCAGCTTTAACCCTTTCGGGACGACGCGCCTTCGCCAAAGACCTTTCCACGGGACGGAGCGGAGGAAAAAGGAATTGTCCCACAGGACGGGGGTTTCGCGTCGCTAAGCCTAACTTCAGAAAAAAAATCACAAAAAAAAAAGTTTAAATCCTAACGTCGTAATTTTTGGTACCATTTTAGATTATTACTTAAGCTGTGATATACGTTAAAATTAGCATTAAATACTCATTTTCCTATAATTTATATGAAAATATATATAAAAAAATTTGCTTACTTTGAAAAATAATTTTCGAAAGCTTTATTCTAATTCTTCTGAAATTTTAATAGGCAAAATACATAAGTAAACTTTAAGATTAATAAAAAAAATTCCAGAGAGACTATTTAGAAGAAGAAGTAGCAAAATTTTAAAATGAAAACTGAGTGTGAAAAACCTCGAAGCAGGAAGGAACGCAAAGAAATCATTAGAAATATAAGATTTTAACTCTTTATAAAATGAATCATCACTCTCATCTGCTAATTGGATTATTTATCATACGAGCATATTCTGCCTCAGATAAATAACGCTTTCCCGCCATAATAAATCAAAGTCAAGACTTTCCGAAATCAAAAGCAAAGTACGCGATTACGATGTGCAACTAGAATGATGCAACTAGACTGACGGTAAAACCCAAAAGGAACCCCACATAGGAGCGAAAAGAAATAAATAAAAGTATTTGGTGAGATACAGAAACAACGCAAACCACGTGGAGAGTGAAACATCCCAGCTCTGTTTATTTACATTACGTCTTAACTCCCTCCCCCCTCAACAGCTGATGAGAAAATACCAAATTCAGGCAGGAAGTGAACGAACTGAAGGTCAGGTTCCGAAAATTATGTTCAGTTCAAAATAAATGGACACAAAGTGCCATCTAGTGGTCTTTAAAAATTGTTTCAGCTCAAATATCATATATGCAACGCCCGGCTGTGAGCGTCATTTCCAAACGTATCAAATACGCTACGGCCGGCCGTGGGAGACGTTCGTAAACGTTGCAAATATGTTACGCCCGTCCCGAAAGGGTTAATTAAGGTTGGGAATGCCTTTCTTTTTTTTTTTTTTATTTTATTCTGATTTATAGAAAAATGGCATAAAATAAACAAAAGACATTCTATATTATCTTCATTATTTTTTCATTAATGCTACTGAAGTGTTAATGAGGCCCAGGGATGAAGAAATATTTAGAAATTCAGTAAATGCTAATGTAGTTTTTTTTTTTTTTTTCTTTTCATTGTTAAAGATTTTAATAGCTATTTGCCCAATAATATCCAAGATATAATAGAATAAACAGTAGCATATATGAATAGTACAATATTGCTTTGATGAAAATTTTATATGTTTTGAGCATTTTAGGCACAGAATTTCCCAACTAATATGTAAATCTTGCAAACATAGAGATTATTAATTAAATTAATTTTAAATTAAGTTAGAAATATGTAAGATTTAACTTTAAATTTAAAATGTTATCCCTTTAAAATTATAAAAGGTTTGGCCTAGGTCAAACCTCCCATACTTGCTATGGATCAAACATCCCCTTGTAGCCATTTTATTAAAAAAGCAAATATTAATAACTTTTATAATTTCTATTTAAGTGGATAGTCTTTCAGAGCATTATTTAAGGTAGCTTTATAAACCAAAATATTTTTTATAAATTTAACATATAATTAGCACAGGTTCTTACGAATGAAAAACCAAAAATTTGCTTTTCCAAGCAATAAATATGAAACAGGAAATAGCTTCTCTGTTTTTTCTGCAAATGTCTTAAAACTTTAGTATGGTATGCAGTTGATGATTATTGAGCTGCCATCTGGTATTTAATCTTTGAAAACAGTTTTTTTTTTTTTCAAGTTAAAGGGGGTGGGTCAAACCTCCCCTATGGGCAAACATCCCTAGTCTCACCTACATTTCACAAAATTTAAAAAAAAGCTTTTAATTTTCATCATTAGTATATTAGATTTGTAAATCTTGTATCAAATTCTTGTTTTTATTAACATGTTCCTTTCTCTATTTTAGTAAAGAAAACTATGTCTGCTCAATTAAAAGAGCACCAAGAAGCAGTGGTATCTTTAATTGATCAGTATTTAAAGGGTCAGTTGTATTAAAATTTTTATATTCAATTATTTGTAGCTTTTTATTCGACTATATGCTCTTCTCTGTATATTTCAACAATTTTTATGTTAAAGAAATGTCCATGCATTATATATAGAGAAAGATTTTTTTAAAAAAAGTGTATCGTTAAAAATTGTGTACTACTGTAATGCAACTTTTATTGAAAAGTGTAGCTTGTACTATTTATCTTATCAGATATTTAAATTTTAAACAGTAATTTTAATAAATACTTCTAAGCAAAAAAATAAAAAAAATGTACTGTTTAAATATATTTTGTTTTATTTTTAATTTATTATTTTCTTGTCATTAAATGGGGACAGTTATCATCTACTTAGATTATTTTTTTTCTCATCCATCTTAGAGTATTAAATCAAAATTTTCATTTACAGTGATTTTGGAATGCAATACATAGAATAGCTTCTTCTGGAATGGAATATTTTATTTATAACTTATCTATTATGACAATGAAAACATTTCCAGTTTAAAAAGTAATTAATTTTTGGGAGAAAACTGTCCGTATTATTATTAGTATTAAAAAAAATGCCCTATCTTTTTCATTTTTTATTAATTCATAAGACTGGTGTTATCCAAATCAGTTCGAATTCAATTCCGTTTCTGTTTTCTTCCTCTTACTTTGCTTTGACTGATTGAAAAATTGCTGGTAAAAACTTTGATGAGCCACATTTGGAGAATGTACTGATTCAGCAAATTAGATGCAATAATGCATTCCATTTAGGTTTTCCTACTTATTGCAAGTTTGAGCTTGGTTCTTTTTCACTTTGGGTCTTGGTAAGACCAAGATGTGTTTTTTACGCTCCATCTAAATTCTGCACGGTAGTGTAATATTAAGCATTTTCTAATTAATATGAATGAAATATGAAAATTTCTTGGAGAAATGAAAATAAAACAGGAATAATTTAGAATTCTGGACTCTCCTTGTCTAAAATCCTTATCCTACATTTATTCTACCTAGAAATCTTTTGTAGGTGCATTCACATAATATCATTAATCATTCAAGAAATATAAAAATTGCTTTCAATGCAAAGTTACAATCCGCAACTCACAGATAAACTGATTTAAGACTTCTTGAATGTTGCCTTTTCATCTCAGTTTCTCATGTATCAAAAGTTGTAGAACCTTCATGAAAACCTTCGTAGTGTTTTAAAAAATTGCAAATATTTAATGATTACAACAATTATTTGCATGAAAAATCTTGCAATAATAATTTAAGAATTTTTTTGTTTATAAGAATTAATATCCCATCAGTGGCAAAATGTTGAATGGATCATGACAAATTGAAACAGTTGCATTGGGATTCTGATTACTTGATTATAAATGTCAGCCTTTAATTACAGCTAACTATATTATGTTGCTTAGTTACTGAGTTATTGTTGCTTAGATATGTTTTATATGGCACAAAAGGCTCGAGAAATGTTGTAATTTTAATATCCAAATTATTCATAATAGTCAGCTAGTTCTTATGACAATTTAGAAGAATTTCTGGGAGAGTGATGTATATCCATCTACAAAAATGTTGATTTTAGAAGAAAAAAAATGAAATCTAAAGAAGAGTTGATACATGACTATTAATTCTCCCAACCAGCAATGTTTTGAAAAATTTGAATCTGAATCTCATTTAGTATTGTAGTAAATGAATAAGAGATTAAAAGAAGTTTTGTTAAGTAATCTATTCTTATATTAAAATTAATTGTTAAACAGATCTTTTTTTTTAACATTTGAACTTTATATTTAACCAGTAAATTTAAAAGCTTGTTTAAACTAATTCTTGGAGATTAAAAGGCTACAGGTACATTTCAAATGAACTGGAAATTGTCTCATTCTGATTTCCCTCAGAAATTCAATTTTCATATTTGTGTCCAAAACATAAAGTCCCTGTATTACTTTTTCTGCCAATTTGTTCTTTTGAGTCATAAAAATATTTTTCCTTTGTAAAAATCTATCTTGTTTAAATCTCATTACTTAACTCTATTTCATTATATTTATAGCTGTATGTAAAATTTACAGTGGACAGAAAGCAATCAGAGTCAAACAGGCTGTTGATCGACAAAAAATGTATGTATGCATGAAAGCCTATTGAAAATTAGAAACATTGTAGATTATAATTTAAAAGTAGCATTACATTTTATGTTGCAAAATTTCTATTTTAAATTATAACTTATTCTTTACTTTTTATTCTAGGCTGAGACTTGAAAGTGATTTTAGAAAACGCAAATCACGAGAAGGTGAAGATGCAAGCCCATCTGAGCCTAAGAAGACAGAGGAAACAAATGATATAAATTCAGAAAAAGAATCACTTCAAAATTCTTCCTATTCATTAACTGATTTATCTACAGATTCTCCTGAAGTTGATTTTTCACCTGAAGAATTACAAATGGTTAATTTCTTTTATTTTTATGTGATGTTTTTTTTTTTGATTTGCAAACAAATAAAGCATCTGAGAAAGTTGTTTTATTGTACCAGTGTTTTAATAGTTACTTGAAACATAAATCCCTTTTTCTCTAATCTCTGTTATTGTTTAATGTAATGAATGTCTGTGTATTGTGGAGGTGTTTACTTTATTTTCAATTTATTCTCTAAACTTTGGTAAAATTTGAAAAGTGTCAGAAAAGAAAAGGCATTTTTATGTAAATTATTTAAAAATTGATGCTAATAAAATTTAAAAATCAGATGTAGAAATGCAAGATATTGTAACTCTGAAATGTGAACTTAATTTTGATAATATAATCATCAGTCCAAAATCAGTGATAAAGCTATCATAAAAAAGCTGTGGAAATTTTTAATATTAATTGATGAACTTATGAACTCATCAGTTATCATTTAAACTCTAATTTCTGACTTTTTTTTATTTGCCTGTATTTATTTTCAGAATGTATTCTTTTTTGAATTTGGTGTATCTCTGTATATCTGATAGTGAAACTTTGGGAAACACATAACAGGATTTGAACTGCTGCTGTGTTCTTCTCGTGTGTGCAGTGTTTCTCAAAACATTATATTAGCTTTCGTTAGAGTATCTGTTTAAGTAAATTGAATGTCTAATTATTTGCAATTCTGTAAGACTGATCTGTAACAAATTCTTTTACTAATGGTAGTATTTTATTTTAGTTTGAAGAGGAAAATCAAAGGTTATATGAGGAGATGAATACTTTAGTTGATGAAGTTAGGTATGATTTTGTTCTAATTAAGCAACTTACATTATTTATTTCAATTTTAAAAAGCGATTCTTTTGCTATACTAAAAGTTAAAAATGGTCATTGAGTTTTGAATTATTTCTCTTTTAAACTATTTTTTCATTTAATTTAAATTTATCTTATTAAAATTTCAAAATACAGTTAGTGAGCTCTATGTAAAACTTTTCTACTTTTCAGTTATAGAGGTGGCTAGTTAGATGATGGAATGAAAATCTTATTATTGTTCTAAAAATGGAATTTTAACACTTTTTTTATTAAAAAAAAATGGAACATATTGTGGAAACTGGCAATTTAAGTAAAATCATCTTAACTTTTAAACTTAAGAAAATTAATTAATGGATTATTGTTGTGATGTTTCCTGATATAGGAGATTCTTCTGTGCTACATATGGCATCTTTTCATATTCCTTATACTTAGCTATAAAATACATTTTAACTTTTTGAGAAATATTTAATATAAATCGTTTGCATTACTCATTCATCATATCCTATGCTATGTTCATTCAGCTCTCACTGCTATGGTGTGGAAGTTTGCAGAATGTGGTGCTAGCTTAGGATCAAGTTCTAAAGACCTAGATTTATTCTCAAGATCTGATCAGAATTTCTAAATGATGTGATCTCTGTCCTAAAACAGCATATAGATTCAAAATGGGACATTTATCTAATTAAACTGTTCATTCAGATGGAAGAGCGGCTGATTATGAAACTGTGTGTTTGAAGTCTATTCTTTATAGGTTTTCCATATTCACAAATTTTATCTATTAGCTTTTTTACATACAAGTATATTTTTTAAACTTCTAAAGCAAATTATTTTGTACTTACATTTCTTTGTTTTTAAATTATTTCATGTTCTACTCTTTATAGGGAAATTGAAGGCAAAGTTGTTGAAATTGGAAGGTTACAGGAAATTTTGTCAGAAAAAGTACTGCAGCAGGTATTAAAAACTTTTTGTTTGCATTTGTTTTAAAAAATCACAATTTAACAAACAAACAAGGTTGTATGAAAACTAAAGGAATGGCTAACAAGCTATTTCATATAAATAAATGTATTTTTTTGTAAGCCCATTAAAAGCAAGCTTTAACTGGGTAGGTTCTGAGAATCATTTCTCATTCAGGGAATTTGAGTTCTGAATTTTTTCATTTTATACTCAAATTACTTATCTCGACCTCACCACCAGCAACTTCCTGTTTCATTCGTTTGTGCAGTATTTTTCTGTTTTCAGAGGATGACAGAAAACACAGCCAGTGATCCATCTTTGCAAATATTTAATTATACAACCAAGAATTAAAACTGAACACAAACCATATCACTAACAATATTTTTTTATCATATTTTATAACAAGATCTATCCAAGTCAGTTTACAATCACAGATGGAAGGCATTTATATTAAGTGATAATTATTTCCTTTTTCTATAATTTTTCGGTGATTCATGTTTTCCTTAGCATTAGTAAAAGAGAATTCTCTGAAAATCTTTATTCATTTAAATTTTATCATTAAAATTGATAATTTTATAGAATGATAAATTATTAATTTAATACAATGAAAACATTTAACATGAAACTGAGGGGACCGAAATATTTTTTCATGTTAGAGTAATTTCGTGTTAAGCAATACATGTGGGAAAAAACAATATTCTCAGTGTTGTTACAGTTTATTAATGTGATTTCCTGCTAAAATTTTTTACTTGTAGATACATACATTGAAAATCTATACATATATATATACACTAGCCGCCTTCGGCGACCAGCTTGTTCGCCGGGAATATGATTTCAATTAAATCTTGCATCATTTTATATTCATGGTTCTCTTAACAATGTAATTTTACCTCTCTCTTCATTGTCTACATAAATATTACAAATGGAGTCAAATAACCGACCATGTCATATAACCTCTAATTCCATGTTGTCGGCAATATCTTCAATTTCATTCCTCTTGTAAAATTTGCTTTTGATTTCAACATTAAAATGACGCAGCACATTTTTTTTGGCCAACGGCATGTTAGCTGAATTAAAACATGCTGAGAAAAGAATGAAAACATAGCAACCATAACTATTCAGATTAATGGATATGTTTCTTAATGTAAGCAAAGCAATATCTAGGACAGCTTTGTTTACAGAATTCGCAAAAATTTGGAAGAAATAAGATATGAAAGCAAAATGTATTGGGATATTATCTCAGATTACAACAATGAAAAAGAAATACGCAATTAAATATTTGTTTAAACAATGAAAACGTTTTGGGTTGTGTTGCAACAATGAAAAGTATTGTTGTAAATTATGTCAAAAAATATTATTAAAATTCGTGAAAAAATTGTACGGTAACTTAATTGATATCATTGGAAAGGTAATTTTTTGCACTTTCAGAAGGTGTAAAAATGATTTTTCTCCTGTTATATTTTCGGAAGTTAAGGAAAAATACCAAAATTTCAGTTAATTTTTTTAATTAATTAATATTCTAATTAAAATTTTGAGAAAAGGGCTTCAAGATGCACATTCCCATCCTTCAAAGTAAAGTATGTTTGTGCCAAATTTTGTAGTTCTTGGTCTATCAGTCTGACCTGTAGAGGACCGACACACGCATTCTCCTTTATTATTAGTAGAGATTGTCCAACACATCATACTATATACACTATTTGCACTTCAAATAATTATACATATTTAACAAAAATACATTAAAAATTTGAAAAAAAAATCTGATGTTTTTATGGTCATTTTGAACCTCTGTTTTTCATCAACTGCCTTAAAAGCTTCATTTTAAAGAAAATAGTTTTTCTTCATCCGATTTCTTTGCCATTGTACACGTAAAAAATAAATTTATTTAAAATGCAAAGAAACAGAAAATCAACAATTTTGACGCACAATTCGACTTCATCATCAAGTGTTCAATGTTGGTGTTCTTTAGCCCACAAAAGCCGTTTTTGTTTTTGCAGCAAAATCAAAAGAATTTATGTTGGTCATCAGTTAATAAAATTAATTTTTAATATCTGTCTTGTAGAGAGCATGGATATTTCTTCGTGATTATCCTTTTTTGTATGGTGCTATTATTTGTTGTGTTACAACTCTTCTGTTACAGTTGTAAACAATCAATGATTTAAAAAATTTTTTATAGAATTATTATTTAAAAAGGAAAGCAGAATTAAAACTGGACAAGAAAAAAATTTTTATGCAAAAATTAAAAAGAATAAAAGAATTTAATTGAAAAAAGAAATGAAATTAGAAAAATTACGACAATGTTTAAGATGTGCACCATTGCAGCAGCATAACAAAAAACAGAGAACAATAGACAGATATACCAATAAAGCCTAAATTAAAAAAAGTAATACAAGCAATCCTATAGTATTTGAAGTAAACGAAATTCATAACGCAAAAACAAGGAATCCATTCTAGTTCACTTTTTCAAGGGCTAGAAACTATTCGAAATGGATTCAAAAGAATATTTAAGGAGTTTTCTGTAGAAGCAGGCCTATTTTTCGCCAAGAAAAAGCTTCTCATAGCCCGAACTCCCCAAAAAATCAACCAGGAGCAAAACCATAAGAACAAACATCAAAAGAAAAAGGAAAAAGCATTAAACACGCTAATAAGAGCAACAAAATACTAGCCATCAAGCTTAATTAATAAACTTTCATAAGGTAAAAGAGTTACCCCTTTAGAATCCAACCAGATAAAACTTGCCCGCGCTTTCGAGAAAAGCAAAACAATAAACACTACCACTCCGTGGTGCCATCTATATTCCCAAAAGAAGAATAGAAAGGCAGAAAAAATAAAAGAAGGAAAGAAGAGGCGAAGACAGCAATCTCTTTGCCAGCATGGGAAGGAAGTTTTGTGGCTTAGCTGACATTCTTTGAAGACTCGAACTACCATTATATGAGAAAAGCCAAAAAGATTAGGCAGCTTTGGATATAACTAAAACTAGCTCTTCTGGCACCCTCAATCGTGCCATATTCAAAGTCACTCAAATGTCTTGCTTTCTCCATGAACAGGCATGGAGAAACTTGCTGATGACTAGGGGAAGGCTTTTAAACAGTGAATCTGGTTTATAAAGTTGGTGCAAGTACTTCAGGGATGAGTCGAAATTTGGATGATGGTGTTCCTAATATTTTGGCCACTCAGTGTGTGTATATATATATTTCAGGGGCAAATCCGTGATTAAGATACTTTTTTTTTTGTTTCTAAACATAAACACCCAAATTTTCTGTATATTAAATATTGCTTTCTGCTCAAGAAATTATCTTTCAGTATTAATTGAAGCAATAATATTACAGCAAATATAAAATATTTTAAAACTAAACTCTATGTAAAGGAAATTTATTTAATCTTTTAAGGATCAAGATATAAATCGTATTGCTGATACAGTAATGGGTACCACAGAAAACATCAAAGAAGGAAATGAAGAATTGCGTGAGGTATGTATTTTTAATTTTATTTCTGGAGTTTTTAATTTTTCTAAATACTAATCAATGACATTTATTTATATTTTAATTCACTTGTTCTACAATTGTGACTATTTTTCACATGGGAAAATGTGTTACAATATTTATTTCTTTGACTGTGCAAACCTGATCTTCATGTTTTATATATAAATCTTATCATGTTTCTTTAGTTTCATCCTATCGAGATAATTGTTACCAAGTATTTCTTTTATGTACCAGTTAAATTTTTATACAGTAAAATGTCATTTATACATTTCTCATTTATATGTTGTTTCAATTATAATACACAAAGCTTCGGTTATATGTCATTTTCCCACTTTCTAAAATTCACAAACTTTTTGCCTCCATTATTATTTCTCCTTTCCTTTTAAGGGGGGAAACTTTTCTTAGAAAACAGGGGGAGATAACATGATGAAAAAAAAATGTGAGGAAGTTATTACACCTTCTTTTAAAGACGAATGGATTCCATTGAAAAACTTGGAACTTATTTTGTTTCTCAAAATGCTAGTGAAAAAAACATTCAATGAACTTAATTCAATTCATACTGCTGTTCTTAATACTCTCGGACAATCAGCACATCAGATAACAATAAAAGATTCTTTAAATTAAATACCTACCTGCATGCAGATATGTCATATAAAATAAGAAATGTGTAATT
Source organism: Araneus ventricosus (assembly GCA_013235015.1). Lineage (NCBI taxonomy): Eukaryota > Metazoa > Arthropoda > Arachnida > Araneae > Araneidae > Araneus > Araneus ventricosus. The sequence goes on along the minus strand of BGPR01007132.1, from coordinate 20,385 downwards.
AGTACTCAAGATATACAATAAAGTTATGATTTTTCTCACTTTTAAGATAAATGTTTCATTTTAAAATTTAATTATTGTTTGCAGTGCTATGTAGTAATGTAATAGTACTATCTTAAAAAACTATAATTTTTTTACTTTTATACAAATCTGCATTAGTAGCATTAAATTTGTAATAGTCAAAGTTGTTTATTAAAATTTTGATGGTATGTCTTTTCATTTATACGTCATTTGAAAGAGGCATAAACAATGCTTTAGTGTAGTTTTAAAATTGCAGACTTCATTCTCAGTATTCTTCTACTAAAGTGGTGGTGAAATTATTTACCTTGACTCCAATACTCTAAAATGAAAATTGCAAAATTAATTGAATTATTTTAAGTACAGAATTTATAATTATTTAACTTTGTAGTTTATAGACTATATATATATATTTAAAAAAAGAACCTTAAATTGTTTTTTGAGTAAAATGTCATTATTTATTCACAGTACTAATTTATTTTTTAACTGCATCAGATGAAAAGTACCAAGATACAGGAGCTACATCCTTTTAAAAAAAAAAAAAAAAGGTTCAGGTATTTGGAAGAGAGATGATGACTTAATTAACATGTATCAATTGGAAAAATTAATTGTCCATTAACAAATTTAAGTTTTTTTAAGAATGAAAGATCTGTATAAAATAATTTGTTCTGATTATATTGGCAATAATAGCTTATGCATCATAGCTGTGGGGTGTTGTAACCTATACTGCATTGTGCAGTGATGCCTTTTGGCATACCTTAAATTTTGCTCGTAATTAATTTTGAATAATTTTATTATTAGTTAATTTTAAAATATTTTTTTTACTTGATTTAGGTAGGTTTTAACAAACAAATTTTAACTAATCAATTACTGATTCTTAATAAATTATAGTTAAAAATTGTACTTCAAAATAAATTTACTGAATTATATTTCCTGCAGATCATACTTTTGTTTATAAAATTTTACACATTTAATTTTCTGAGCAATAAAAAATCTTGAAAATGTAATATTAAAATAAAAAACACTTATAGGAATGTTATTTTTGTATCTGTTTGTGAAAAAAATTTATTGTTCAGTATTTTTTTTTTAATTAATATTTATTTTCAAATTTTAAGCTCACACAAAAAAAATTATGCAGCACTAAACATTTAAAACCCTGCTTCTTGCATATCTGGAACTGTATTTTCAACAATACCTTTTTCCTTCATAAACCGCATAGCAGAAATGAATATGCATTGTTACTGCACGTGTGCATCAGCAGAAATTGGTAACGAGTTAAAAGGCAGTATTTTGAGAAGTTTTTTCACTCTGTGAAGAGAGCCTTACAGTTTTCCCCTGAAGATTGGAAGCTGTAAAAAGAATTGCTTTGGATTTAAATATTACATACAAAATTTAAGAAATTAGTTATTAGTGATACACTAAAAAAGTTGGAGGTACTGCAGTTCCACAATGCCTATACACAAGTCACTCTCGTATATTGGAATGAATGGCTTCTATTTTTTAAATGTATGTAGAATTTTTTTTAAGATTTCATACTATCCAGATTTTTTTCACATGACTGAGATTCCCTTGCATCTTTTTCTAACATTGTAGCAGACTGCATTTCTTTAAAGTCGTAGTGCAATGCACTTATTGGTGCTGTTTGATATACTTCGAGTATTGCAAACTTTACATAGAAAACATGACACCAATTCAATTTTATGTGAATAAAATTGTTTGTTATTGTTTCCAACTTATGATGCATGTCTTTTCATTTCAGGCAATGAAAAAGAATGCTGGATTTAGAGTGTATATTTTGTTTTTCTTAATTGTCTTATCCTTTTCTTTATTGTTTCTAGACTGGTACAGCCCTTGATTGTGATATTAAATTAAAGTGTGTGTATATATATGCATTAAAATATAAAATTTTTATATATATTATGTATGAAGTGCTTTTTTTTAAATCAAAATTACAACTAAAGAAATGTTGGTGGTTTTTATGCTAATTTAAATATAATAAGTGTTACAATTTTTGACACATAAAAATTATATATTAGACAGCTAGCTTTATCTACCAGCAAAATAAATACCTATACTAATAGTTGGAAAAAATTTAAAGCCCAATCTTAAGAGCTAGTAAAAAAATAATACAAATCTCCTTGTTGATTGGTGAAATCCCAGTCTTCAAATTACTTTGAATTTGTGTGTGTGAGCAGTGGATCCAAGATCTTAAAATATCTTTTGCTCAAACATTTAACAATTGAACTTTTCAGCATTATCAGTTAACAGTTTAAGCTAAATAGCAATTCAACATCAAGATGCTTATTTTTGCAGTATTACTTCAGTTTTATGCCTTAATTTAACAAATCAATTCACAGCAAGTATCCATGCTGTTGATATTTTCATGTTCAAAACTTTTTCTTAAATTTTTAAAGTTTGTCATTTTATTTCGTCTCGATTGATTTCTTAGATTCATATTCCATTTTGATGCTACTTAGGAAGGATATAGTGGGTTTTGTGTTGTAGTAGAAGTGTGAGAGTTAGATTTGAGCTCCTCTACTCTCCAAACTTCTAGAGTACATCAGATCCAAAATGGATTCTTGCATGTACCAAAACTATAAATACTTCTTTGGTGAAATTGGGCCCAGTGGGATAATTCAAGTGGGGCATGCAGGGCATGTGCCCCGAGTCAGTGGTGCACAAACTTTTTTTCATTTCCGACCTCCTCACTTTGTGTAAAATTATGTTGCAAAGGGTCGCAACCATGGTTTTTGAAGAAAAGCATTATATTTTTTATTTTCGAATAAATTTCTTTGAATTTAGTGACCCACAAAAATTTTCGCATGCGTACCATGGCCCTGAGTGATTACCACAGGGATGCAAAGCCAAGATTTCAGCTGGATGGATTTAAAGGAATAGTAAGCTTTTTTTTTCCTTCTTATAAATCAATGTAAACATTACACTAGAAAGTTTTAATCCCTTTCTTACAACACTTTATGCCAGTTGAATAAAATATGCTTTTCTACTGAAAAGATGAAAATTCCTAGCATAAAAGTTTCTTAAAATATGGGAGAGGATGCAATGCTTTATTTGCTCTGGGCATTCTTGTTTATAGATATCCCACAAAACTCAGACTCGACTACCACGTCCCTTAATTTGTATTAAAGATTATTTGGAAGATATAAGACTTCTACACTGTTTTGCCTTGCCCTACAACGTTGTGAACATGTAAATATAAGAAGACACATTTCCAGATTGCCATATCTTGGAAATATTAGTAACATTTGTCTTAAGTGATACTCTAAGTCATGCTAGACTCTTTTAAATTATTACTGGGTGAAGGGATCTTCAAATCAATTCCTTTTTATAACAAATATATAAATTTAAGATATTTAATGTGATATATGAGTGAACGTTTCAATTTCTTAGATGCCTTCAGAAATAATCTCTTTTTAATAGCAAACTTATTTAAAGATCAATAAAAGTGGATTTTTTTTCTAGATATTGCTACAGAGAAGGGAGCAGAAAATTTAGAAATACTGCAGTAATTTTTATTTAACATCCAGAATGTTAATTAATATTTTATTGAAGTACTAAAGTAGGTTATTTCAAATTAGGAATCTCATTTTACACATCTATATTACATAAATATATGTATTGGTATCTTTCGAAAAATGATTTCCTCCTTTGCACTTTAAAAGAAATTTTTTGTATGTTTTCTGTTGCTATAACCAACTAAACATTCAGAAAGCAAATTTATTGGAACAAAAACTAACTGTACAGCAGATACATTAAGTGTAACATTCATCGAAGATGCAGATTTTAAAAATTCATATATAATATTTCTACATTTTTTCATAATGTAAAAGCTTGTCATTTCACCATATATACATACATAAAATGGTAAACTGGCGACAGTAAAACATCAAATATGAAATGCAAGAAATGAAATATGTGCTTGTATGCAGTAAATTCTATAGTAAACTATTACAATCTTATTTACACAGATAAATGATTAAAAAATATGCAATATTAGAAGCATCAAGACCACATAGATTTACAGTGAAAGATAATAAAATGCATAAAAATGAGAAGTTACTAAAGAAGTGTGTTGCAAATAATTAATATTTTAATCTTGTGGCCATAATCTACTAAATGAAATATAACTGGAGACTATTTTTCATTAAGCATTTATTATAGCAAAATATCATAGATATATTTTTTTTTAACTGCAGGAACTCTAGCTTTTGATTATTTTATAAGTTTATTTTTGATTCAGTAATTAATTTTAAATAAGTTTAAACTACTCATACAAAAATAGAATAAGATATAAATATCAATTATTTTCAGTTTCAGAAAGTCAACTTTTAATTGCACTATTCAAAAGCTCTTACTAGAAGCAGATATAATTTTATAGTAAAAGAAAATTGGCTTTTTTTTTCATGTCAAATTAAAGATTTATTTCTAAGAACTTATGTCTTCAAATCATATTTCCTTTAATACTACAGGGGAGATTGCATTCAGAATTTATACAGAATTCTGGATTTTTTACCTTCTCAAATCCAGAATTTTGGGATATTTTTAGATTTACTATCTGTGCCAAATTTTAACTTGGAACAAATATATCATTAAAATAGTGTAATTATTTTAGATATATCAAAATCAAAGGAGTATTCAAACTACTTGTGAATGTAAATTAGTGAAAATCCAGTCATTTTGTTAAAATATCTATGTTTGTGCATCGTATTAACAATCTACAATTATTCAAAATTATATAGAATTTTTATAGCACACTAGTTTTCAGGATATTTAAGATGAAGTTGCAATCACCATTTTAATATTATGGCCATACAATCAAGCCAAATAAAATAACTCGCCATAATTTCAAGCATAATCCACAAATATACTCATACTCTGTACCATCTAACCTATCTTATTTTTTTTTTTTTTTTTAACTTTTGCATTTTTAAATTATAAAATAAAATGGCTACACACATTATTCGTATATACTGAGAAATATATTCTGTGGATTACACAAATGAAATAACTATGGTGTATTTCCTACAAAAAGCTTATCCTAAAAATTGGCTAGTCTTATAAATAATAATTATAAAAATGATTATTTTGTACTTCTGTGAAATCTTACAAGATTAGCATTTTATTAATAGGTTTTGTTATAACTTTATATCAACAAATATGAAACAAATATTTAAAATCAATAACATAAAATTGCAGCTTTCAATTATTATTATATTGCTAATATTTACAATTTTTTATTGAACAGTTATACTATGCTTAGTACTAATATTCTTTTCTAATTATCACAATGCAAGGCAATCCACCTAATGATGTAAAAAATTTACATATAAAAAACTTCTTTCTTCTAATTAACTTTTTTAATTAAAAAAAGTGATGATGATTTATACAATTCTCATCTGAAGATATTATTACTTATAAAATCATTATGGATAATGTTCCCCCAAAAAAAAAACCCAAATATTAATTTATAAAACAATGAATACTTGACAGAAAAGTCTGATACAAAATAATATTAAACTCATTTTGGAAATTTTACAATATTCAGATAGAACAAATACAATTATTTTTTAATTACAAGTTCACTAATGTGTCAGTATTTAAATTCCAAAATTCAATATAATTTTTGTGGACAAAATGTTTACTGCCTGATGGAAATATTCACTGAGAAATTATATTTTACGACACCTGTAAATAAAATAAAACAAAAAATGTAATCAATAAAGAAACTAAATAAGTTAGTATTTAGTTGTATTAATCTGATTGAGATTAATTTTTAAAACATGTTTTCTTCTATTTTTACGAACTATTTGTCAAACAAATTTGAAATCAGTAAACATTTTGTTAATAAAAATATTTTTTTTATAATCAAACATTAGTATACATTATAATGTGTAAATTTCAAAACAAAGCATCTTGGAATATTTAATATTTAAACAATTTTTAACTGTATTTATACCTGTCTTTTAAATTAAAGGACAGAAATATTTTGCATAAAAGATTTACATTCATATCAGAGGTGAATTTTTAAAAAATGAATTATGTAGTACATTATACTTTGAAAAAAGTTAATTTTTAAGCATCAAATTCAGAGGCTAGTTAGCTGATTCAAAGTGTTCATACTTCAGCCATCTTTTTAAATCCATGGTTAATTACACATTATTGGTTGATTAAAAGGGTTTCTATGGGATTTAAAGCTACAAAGGCTATTATCCCCTATTCATTCCAAAGTTCTTTTCAATTTGTAATCAAACAAGAAATGAAAATTGCCATTAAAAGATGGGCTAAATTATTGCCGATCTGATTCGGTCAAGAGAAGAAGAAAAAATGGTGCCCTCCTAGAAAGGCCTCCATATTCTTTTTTAATAATTACACATTAAATGGCTGGTAAAACTACAACCATAATAATTATTTAAAGGATTTTCATTCTTCCCCCGTTAAGAAATATTTTCTATTTATCTTTCAGTACATTTCCTTTTAATCTTAATTACAAGAGACTCTCTCTCTTTACCAAATTTCATATATTAAATCCTGATTTTACATCATAAAAAATATTTCAAAACGGGTGTATACATATGAAACTGTCTCTAAAATTATAATAAATGATTTTTATTATATATAGCAAACTATAGTACACTTTATTATAATTAGGTACATAAATACATATTTCAAAAGAAGTGAAGACAAGTTTCAAATAAATTTTTTTCACTAAGCACATTGTAATAAAAATAAAAAACATAATTATACAGTCTTCAAGAAATGACAACTAACTTGATAATAATTAGTTGTATTTCTTGTAAAATAAAAAGAATTTTTAATTCAACTGTGAATGTACAAAAATTACCTCATTCAATATTTATCCAAAATGTACTTCTTTTATTTTTGGATTGAAACTTAAAATTCCCTTGTTATAAAAGAAAATGTATACAGTTTTTTTATCTTTTTTTTGGGGGGGGGATATGAAATTAAATAAGAAGAAAGTTCAAAACTCATTATGAAAACAAGTTAATATACACAATCAAAATGCATTAAAAACAGGTTTAATATCAATTTTCAGCTTGACAAACTAAATTAAAAACCCTAATCAAGTTTTTATTCAAATTGAATTCATTTATGCATTTAATAAGAATGTAAAATTGGAAAATAATATTTTAATTATTCATAATAATTTCTTTTCAGTCGAAGATCTTTAAAGTATTCAGGTAGTTAATATAGTATTCATTTTTTTCACCAGAAATGGAGTGTTAAAATTTTCATGCACAGAACTAGCACTTGCTTCTGAACCATTTGATAATACTTCTTATACAGGAAAAAAAAATTTACTGATGATATTTGAATTTATAAATTTTATTTTTCATAAATGAGCACAACTTTAACTTACCCTAATAAATACTTTTATTAGCAATTATTGCATGTATATATTCTTATAATTTAATCTTTATGAACAACAGAAATATAACAATATTATCACAATCTCTACTGCAACTAATAATAAAAGTGAATATGTGTGTCTGTTGGTTCTGTTCAGGACATACCCTTGAACCCAAAGATACCAAATTTGGCACAAAAGTGCTTTGGAGCGTGGGATTGTGCACCTCAAAGCGATTTTTTTAAATTAATTAAAAATTAAACAAAATTTTGGCATTTTTTGTTTAACTGTTGGAAATATCACACAAAAATGATTTTTGCACCATCTTGTAAATCAAAAAAATTATATTTTAATGATACCAATTTCATTGTCATACAATTTTTTCCATAAATTTGACAATTTTTAAAAAAATATTTTTATGCGTAATTGACAGCAATGAATGAAATGAAAATTATGTTTATATTTCATATTCTTTGGTAATGTTGTAATGAATTTTTACTTTGATTTTATTTTATTCAATTTTTTGTGAAATCAATAAACAGAGTCCACTAAGATATTAAGTATATTTGGAAATACATCCTGTATGCTGTTTTATTATACTTGCTGTTCTTTGTTTTTACTAGCATGTTTCAATCCAGCTAATATGCTGTTTACATGTGCTCATATAATATACATAAATTGCCCTGCACCAATTTAATGTTGGAATCAATAGCACATTTTGCATAATGAAAAAGAATGTGAAGTTACAGCACTGTATACAACAACATGCAATTAGATGTTACGTAATGCAGACAAGTTACACTATTCATTTGATTGTGACATGTGACTTGCCTCTATTAGAATAGTTCATGTACACAAAAAGCAGAACAGGTAAAGGCTACTAAAATAACACTGCTTAAATTTCTTTCTCAATTTGAATTCTAAAAATGTTTTGCTGAAGAAACCATTCATATCGAGTTATGCATAAAAGATTTAATTCAAATTGAAAACAACTAGTATTGCTGGCAAACAAGCTGGTCACCAATGGCAGCTAATATTCAAATAATATTGCTAGCCATTTATCACTTCTATGCAAGAAGCAGCTTTCATTAATTAATAAGTTAACTTTCCATAAATTAGTTTGTCTTGAAGAGAATTTTAAGTAATATTGTGTTTTGATTTGTTATTGGAATGCCATTTACTTGAATCGAAAGGGATAGAAATTAAGGTATATTATTCCAAAGCATTATTAGAAATCATAATTGCACAGGTTTAACAAAACAAATATTCTTGATTATGTATTTTAATTATGAACTTATAATTTAAAAAACTACTATCTCTTGCTTTATCTGCAAAATATGTAATAAATAAACATTAAAGTGAAAGGCACCTGAAATGATGGATACAAGTACAGAAAATGTTTTGCTAAAGAAAATAAGCAAATAAAATTCCAAGATATGTAATTAGGCTAAATATTGGTACTGAAAAATATTTTTAAAATATGATATTCATTTGAATTTTATCAAATATACAAAATCAAGAGCTTAAGTAAAAAAGAAAAAAGATTATCATGCATTTTAAAAAAATTTAATGCAAAAAATTTCTATATCATAATAATTTATACATTGTTGCTAGACAGGTTTATGCATATAATAAAATAGGCTGAATTACTAACACTTTAAAAAAAAAAGCTTGTAGTTATAATACTAAGATTTTTTTAAATACCCTGCAAATAATAATTCAAAAACCAATTAAATAGGTTGCATTCAACGGACTGTAAAACATAACTATCATACCCATCAATAATGAAAAACGGCATAGGACAGCAGATGTAAAAACGGAATGATGTAAATTGATAACTTATAGCATGCATCAATTTTTCATTACCAATATTATTTAGAATCTATTGCTTAATAATTTCAAAAATCAGATCTGATACAGCAATAACCAGCAGCAGGTACTTTTAAACATATTCAAAATCCTAAAGAATTGATAAAAAGAAAATCTTAAGAAATTTCAGAATAAAAGTATAAGTTAATGAAAGTTGGAATGTCTGTTTTACATTTTCTAAAGTTAACAAAGAATGGGTTCTATTTTTTGTTTAAAAAATACAAAGATAACTTGTTCAGTATACCGATAAATGTTTACTAATCAAATTACATAAAAAAATGCAAGGCCACTTCAATGCAGATATATTTTTTATATTATTACTATACATTTCAGGAGAGAAAATATTTCTTAAAACTAACAAAACACAAGACATTTACATTGCATTAAAATGCCTTTTTCTTCTACCTTTAATTTATACACGAGTCTATTTTTAATAGGAAATTAGAAATTTAAAATATTTCCTACAGTATAACTTGATTCTGTCCTTTGTAATTCTAACAATTTAAAATATGCAGATTAATAACATGTAGTTTAATCTGAAGATTTATGAAGTGCTAAAAATCATTATACTTTGGATATATTAAAGGTGAATTAAAGAACTGAAGACCTTTTGACACTCTAAAATGCTCAGAATAACTACATAAAACATTACTTTGAAATATATGGTTCTTATTAAAACCTTCACATATTAGAAAATTTTGCATTCATACACAGTTTATTCATAAAACATTTATATATTCATGTGACCCTAATACTTAAAATATTAATTTAAGACATTCTATGCTTATGTATTTGAGTAAGTTATAATTTTCAAAAGGCAGTATGCAACTAAGACAAACAAGAAATGAAATCTGTTAATGTTTGCTAAAATTTTGAGAAATTATCAATCTCGTTTTTGGTGAAAAAAAATAGTACGTGAAACTTTTACTGGAATGAAATGTATAACATATGATTTCATAGATATTAAAATAACCATAAACACATAAAGGGATGAAATGAAATTTTAAAAGCTTCTTATTTTTGAAACATCGAGTGAACATAAATATGAATTTAACGATATTTAAGAAACAAATCAAAATTATGATTCAGTTTGTCAAGAATATGAACATGTAAACATAAAAATTGTATTTATCCTTAGTTATAAGCAAATTCTAAACTATTTCAATTATATTTTATGAAACATAAAAAAAGATTTGTAGAAAGAAAAATTTGAAAAAGATTTTAGAGACTATTATAAATGCAGAAGCATATCAGATACTGAAAAAATGATGAAATATTTTTTCTACCTTAAGTATTTAACTCTTTGAGGACTACTGTCAAACGATCGTACCAGCTGCTTGGTAATGTTGAGCGTGTGGCTATCCTCAAAGGGTTAAATAATAGTAACTATATTTATAAATAATGATCAGAAATATTACACAAGAAATATTTCAAATTCATAAAAGTATTTCATACGAAATATTATCACGCACTGACATGTACTAAGACTCAGTAAATATAGTATATACATATAAAAACAGCTCTAAAGAGACAGAAAAAAAGTAAAAGCATAATGTACAAATAAATTAAAAATGTAAGGAAGCAAATTTTAAACTGAAATAATGTTTGATTGTACTGGACAGAAATAGCATTCTCTACGCCATATGTTATAAGATATTTGCCTTTGATGATGCACTCCTTACATGGTAGCTTGAGCAATTTTCATTGACTAAATTTTAAAAAAAGAGAAAAATATTAGTCAATTCTAAATCTTTGTATTTCAGTTTAATGAATACAAATTTTCACCTAAAAAAAACAATAACTTATAACAACTAACCACATTAGATGTATGAATTCAATCACATTTAAAAACAATACAGAGTTCTAAACCCCCTTCAATATATGGAAGAAAATCTTAATACAATGATAACTTCCCAACATATTCTTCAAATTAAAAAAGCAGACAGAAGTTGCTGCATATCTTTTCCAGATAATAATTTAGTGAAACTTATTATTCATTTGGAGAAGTCTGGGTTAAAAATCAAGTATATTGACTCAAAAGAAATATTCTTGTTCAGTTTGTTGCGGGAATACCAAAAAATAATGTGTCATATAATTTACTACTAACCTACAGAATATATTTTAAAATAGCAACCAAAATTTTATAACTTTTCTAAGTTATTGAAATTAATGCTATCTTCAAGAAGTCTAGGTATAATATTGAGTATTATTTAGATCTAATGAAATCTGTTCTATATTGACTAAGTGATAAAGCAATCCAAACATTTTTGAGATATTACACTAAATAGAACTGAAACTGATTATTGTTAAGGACAACTCAACAATATACAGAAAGCTAGGAATGGTCCCATAACCAGGAAATGATGTAATATACACTTTTATATTTCATCTTACTGTTAATCTTTAGGAAGACCTTCATGAATTAAAATATTTTTGATTTACATACAGAATATTTTTACAGAGAATACCAACTACTGGTGTTTACCATAAGAGTCCACTAATGACTTTTAAATAAAATAGGAACATAATCTGAACTATTTAGCTGAGCATAATAATCACTAAATAGCTTTCCCCAAACTGTCAACTTGAATTGTCACTGTCTATAGATTACTCTTTCATTATGCATTTTAGAAGATTTTAAATGACGAATCTATCCTATTAAAATTCGAAGGTAAACAAACGTATGCATGTATGTATGTCCTTCTATCTTCTCACGACCCGCCGAACGGAGAAGCGCACGGAAAGTACCAAAAGATGGGGAATAATTCAAGGAATCCATTTCAGCCATTTAAATATCGAAATTTTAATTAGTGAAAAAGATATTAAATAAAAACTAATTTACAACAATACTTTTCATTGTTTCGGATACCTTATAACAATACTTTTCATTGTTACAGCGCAATTCAAAATTTATTTTATTGTTGAAGTCTTTACTATAAGAACATTGTTGCTAACAACAATAAAAAAGACGCTTATTGAAATAAAAAATGTATTGTTGAAAGTGTATACCTCTTTTATCCCTTGATATAATGTCCAACAAAATCATTTTAATCTAAATTGTAAGTGTTTTGTTTCTAAAGTTATGTGCCTAAAGATATAGATTATGTTGAGATTTTAACTAATATTCATTGATTTATCAAGTTTAAATATTTGTGGAAGCTTCATTTTAAGCTGATATTGGTTACTATTTTGCTTTAATTCCTCGCTTTTTCCGATCAGAAAAAGAGGAATTACAGGGGATGCTGCCAGACTGAAGGCAATTAGAAACGCGGAAAGGAGAGTTGTTGAAACTGAGAAAAGAAGCCGATTGCTTAACTATGGCACAATGTTCATGGCCAGGACAGAAGAGCCGAAGAAACAGGAAGAACAAAGAAATAGCCGGAATTGTCAGACATGGCACAACCTTGGAGAGAAGAGCCGGGAAGAAAACAAAAGAACAAAGAAATAGACGATTACAGTGGCACAACGTACACAGGGAGAGAAGAGCCAAGAAAACAGACTAACAAAGAAATAGTCGATTACAGTAATAACGCGGGCCAGGAGAGAGAAGAGAGCCTAATGAACAGAAGAACAAAGAAATAAATGATTAAGTGCAATGGTAACAACGCGGGCTGAGAAGAAGAGCCGAAGAAACAGACGAACAAAGAAATAAATATCAAGGTAATGGGACAACGAAAGCAGGAGAGAAGATTGAAGGAACAGACGAACGGGCGAAATAGTCGCTACTGTCAGCCATGGTACAACATGCAAGAGAACGCCTGAAATTTTATTGAATACAAACCAACATCGGCTAAACTTTTTATGCAGCTAGAACTGGCACTTGAACTGAAGAACACAACTGTGTGGGAGAAATGGATAACCAGTCTGAAACGCGGAGGTCGTATTACTCGGATGAAAAGCACCACCAGAGAATCTTTAGTTAACTCATTGTTGTCAAGTAATGGAAATGAGCAGGCTTGCCATCTTGTAGTGAGACTGAAAGGATTGATGATGGCCCTGGTGAATTATCAGTGCATTGCCAACATGTTGTCGCACTTGGTGTTTCAATGGGTACACAGATTGTACTGTCACAGGGGGAGAGAGCTTATTGCTTCAAATTCATGGCCAAATTTTAATAACCCTCTACTCCAAATCTAGAGGAAGGTGTGTAGTGGGAGGCGTGAAAACAATTGGCTGCTGCACACTTCGCTATAACACAATAATAGGGTATGTGTCACTGGCTCCTTGTAGTATTCCTGGATGAAGTCTGCGGCAACCAAATATAAGAAGAATTAAAAGTGATTCATGCACAAAATGAGTTTTGGTTTCACTGCCATTTTCTATTGCTATCATCTAGGCAAGATTTCACCAATTGTATCCTAAGAAATAGAACGCATTGAAAGCAAGAAATAGATGCCATAAAGACTAAAACTTATAATCTAGACTATTTTCATTAATACATCATCACTTGATTCTCCAATTTGCACAAAAACAAACAAATTTAATTGCATAGTCTAAAAGAATATTTTCTATATCTTCCTAAAAAACTATTAAAAATGAAAATTACTTTATAAAAGGGAGTTTAAAAATTCTTCAATAGCGTGCTACTCTAATTTCTGTTTTATTAATTTTTGTATGGAAAATGTAACTTTCATACTATAATATTTAACACCAGTCAGCTTATTACAAATATAGAGAAAATTTCTTGTGCAATGGCTGCCGCAATTAGTCAATCTGCCTGCTCCAACATCACTTTTTCCATCAGATTTCATCACAACACGGGTTACATTCTAATAAGTGGGAGCAGCTACTTCAGCAGTAATCTACATTATGGCTGATAGTATATAATATTGTCTCTCATTAAATCTTAATTTTAAGGCTGAAACCATGTTGTAATAAACAGAAATGCAACATCAGTGCTTTATATAAAATACAGTTTATATTAACATGGTTTTCAAAATAACATGAATATATTTTTGAGACCATTCAATTTTTCCAATAGATTAACTACAATTCCTTTTACAATATTTCTAAAAATGTTACAGAAGGACAATTTCACGAATCATTTGAGTATGCCTATTTTGACATTTTTAACCTTTTCTAAGATTTTTGCTTCTTTTTCCCTAAAAGCTTATTAACTCCATTAATTTTAAAATACTGGGCCTTGTTTTCTCTAATATTTCCTACAAATACAAAATAATACAGTATTTATAAGCATTTTTTATATCAAAATAAATAAGTGTACAGATTTACTTTAACTGACCCTGACTACTACTTTATACTTTTTTTTAAAAGGGTTGTCTCAAAACCTATACATAACAAAGAAATCACTATATTTGTTTTCTCTCAAGGATCTTCGTCCAATTACAGTTGTTTATTAATAGGACTCAGGGTAGTATTAAAATTGCCTGGAATAACGAATAATGTCCAGTGGGTAACAAACAACAGAACCTTGCTAATTTACTTGTACTAACCTTCTCTTGCCATATAAAAAATCTTGAAAAAAAAATTATGTAAACAAAATAATCATTCTAGGCCAATAATCTCTATATTATAAAGAAGAGAGAAGGTAGCTGAATATGAACTCTTATTCCAGATCTTAATAGCGGAAAAATTTATTTATCTCCCTAAAATTTGCAATACAGAGGTTTTATCACAGCAAATTAAACTGAAAAAAAAATCCTGAAAATATTTCATCTGCCATTCCTTACAAATGTAAAGTATGGTAAGAGTCTGTCAGTATACTATTTCCATATTTGGTTATTTTGCAATAGAATCATCTGTAAATAAAATTTGGAAACTCAGACAAAACCAAAAAATCATGAGAAAGCATCCTAAAATTGAAAATCATGTGCTATAATCAAAGTGTTGATGAATATTCCATTTGATATTTCAAACATATACTCTTGGTAATGTATC
Organism: Araneus ventricosus; assembly: GCA_013235015.1. NCBI lineage: Eukaryota > Metazoa > Arthropoda > Arachnida > Araneae > Araneidae > Araneus > Araneus ventricosus. Next base: position 5,219 of record BGPR01007132.1, on the reverse strand, counting down.
AAGAACCATGTCCACCATTTTGCAGCTTCTCTATACTAAAAAGCATCAGTTTTTTTAATATTTTACTTGTTTCCAGCCTTTAGCTTTTGTTTCATAAAATGCTCTTGCCCCACCCTTATATTGTAAAAATATAAGTTTATATATATAATAAAAGACATAGAGATAATTCTAAGGTTAATAATATATTAATTAAAATATAATTTGAAGTATTAAGTAACTTAGTAATAATAAAGGAGAAATGTGTGTGTGTCCATGTTTTGTCCCTCTACAAGTATGGACACTGTACCAAGAGCTATGAGATTTGGCAAATATACTTGAAGAGTGGGAAAATATGCAACTCAGAGCACTCTTTTGAAATTTAATTAATTAAAAAATTAAGCAAATGTTACTTTTTTCCTGGAATTACTTCTGAAAATATTACAGCAAGAAAACCATTTTATGTTATTCTGAGTGCGGCAAAAAAATTAATTTCTAATGATATCAATTGCTCTGACGACAATTTTTTTCTCTCAATTTTAATGAATTTTAAAATATTTTTTGGTATAATTTACAACAATACTTTCATTGTTGCAAAGCAATTCAAATACTACTACTAAACAAATATTTAATTGGTGTATTTCTTCATTGTTAAAAGTTGATAACATCCTGATACATTTTGCTTCATATTTCATTTCATCAAATGGTTCAGGAATCCTGCAAAACCTAGCTCATTGAGATATTAGGTGCTGAGGAAATATATCCAGCAAGCTTGAATGATTATGGCTGCTATGTTTTGTTCTTTATCTCAGCATTGCTCTAATTCAGCAAGATGCTGTCATTGGTCTGGCAAACAAGCAGCCTTGATGTTGAAATTAAATGTATATTTTGGTAAAGAGGATTAACAAAGTGAAGATGGTGCCGGAAGACGGTAATTAGATGTTACACATGACATAGTCAGTTATTCCATTATGGACATTTATGTAGACAAATGAATAGAACAGATGTGCAGGGCTTACCAAAAGAACATGGGTTAAATATCTACCACTATCTGTTGATGTTTTAAGGGAACCAAGGAATATAAAATGATGCAAGATCAATTGGAAATTATATTCCTGGAGACAAGCTACGCCAGTGGCTAGTTATTAGTAATTAAGTTAATAATTATTTCTGTAAGGAATTATCAGTTTAACCTTGATATTTTCAAACTTTGAAATTATTTGATGGTCTGCTAGTAGGTGTCAGCCATTTTTTTTACAAAACAATATTAAACTAAATTTCCAGAATCACATAAAGAAGCAGAAAGCTAAAATTTAGTAATACATTCCACATTTTGCTTTAAAAAATTATCAGAATCTATATTTATACCTTTCTTTTCCAATTAAGCTTACAAAAAAAATCTGTATAGTTAAATTTTTTTCTTACCAGGGGTGAAAAATAAAATTTGATGTTTGCGTGCACCACTGAAAATGAAAAAAGTGAACTGTCAAGTATCACATGCACTCCACCCAAAAGGAAGTAAGATAATATGGTGTTTTGAATGGACATAATAAAGAAGGTAGAAATTTTTCTGAACAGAAATTAAACCATAATTGTCTATTATTTATCACCTGATATACACATTAGAAACCAGTTCACCAAAAACTTTAAAGAATAGATAAAAAAAGAAGACAATAAATGCCTGAAACCCAATTTTGCAAATCTCGTCAAAAAAAGTGTTTTTTAAGAATTGATTTATTTATTTTTACTTTATATATGCAAATGAGTGTATTTAGGACATAATGTACAAAATATTATGGTCACTACACAAATTTTTTAAGCGTTTCAAAGACTTGCCTAGCTTCAGCTTCTGCCCTCTGCTTCCATTATTATTCTCATTTCTGATAGTGAGGAGGGAAAAATTATATATACATTTTTAAAATACAAAATAAAAATATTTATCAGTAAACGTTTTAGTTTTGAGAGAAAACATGCATTAAATTTGATTCCTGTTTTATACATCATTCCATTAGCTTCAGCGAGTTTTCTAAACATATTTTTCTGTTTCAGCTATCTTCAACAGTTGCCCCAAGTTCTTTTCTTTCTTTTCTCCGTAATATTTCCGTTCTAGAAAATTCTGAATTCTTGGCTCTTTCAAATGACTTTCACCTGCATTTGTTCTCTTGATCTTCTGTCGAGTTTTAGTATAGTTTAGATTGAAAAGCCAATCAGATTCAGTTTCTTAAAAAAAAGAAACAAAAATATTTGATGATATATATAACAAAGTTTTAAGTTATAACTCATATCCTTGATAAGATCAATAACTTGAAGAAAATAAGAATACGCGACCCCGATTATCCAGGTTAACTCACTGGGAGGGATCGACGGACAATAGAAAACATGATAACCAAAAATTTCCCTTTATTACAGAAAAATCAAAATCAGTACAAAAAATATAAAATACTTACATTTGTGCTGGATCACACTAGAATTTTCTTTCCTTTAACATTTAATGTTTTAAAAAAAATCTAAGTTTATGCTTTGTTTTGGGGTTGTTTGTTCATCTCTTGTTGTATATCGACAATATTTTACTTAACCGCAGTAATGTCACCTCATAATCAGCCTTGTCCCATATAATCTAACAAAGTTTCCACAGATTGAAGAGCAGTAGAATGAGAAATTGTATTTCCCTCATTTGTACATCTCTGTATCAAGCACTAGCTGATTCATTATCAAGTTTTTTAAAGGATTTCTATAATTTCTGTTTTAACATTTAAACGCTTGTTTCGTTTCTTCACACCACTCATTTCTTACCAGTAAAATTTCACGCTACTAACTGATCATAAAGACGCAAAACTAAAAGGAACACGGTGAAAGTGAGAGAAGACAAAGAAGTTAAAGAATGACGTATTGTGGCAGAAGAGGCGTTTGAAAATGTAGAATGAGCCAGGAAGTGGGATGACGCCCATTGTGAAAATTAGCTTTTCTCGGTCCGAGACAATGCGGAGGAAGAAAAATCTATTCTTAGCCTTCGCCATCAATGCCTACCTGTTTCAACGGAATGAATCTTCTCTATTGAACATCAACATCAATTTTCCACGCACGATGTTGCGAAAATGCCTTTAAATTTTTTGTCAGTCCAGGAATGAGCAACGGATAACTACAAACTGGATAATCCACTAACGGATAATAGAGAGTGTCTGGCTTACTGCATCCGATGGGTAACGTGGCTATCTTGAATAATGCGCCCTTGACGGAGAGAAAAGTGAGGTCATGTGACACATGCTCCAACATTCTCCTAAATAAATAAGGAGAAAGAGGGAGTTCAATTATTCCGTCCCAAGATAAAGGCTTTAAAATATAATTTTAAAAAAATCGTAAAAATAATCTTGTAAAATTACGACCTCGGAGAATTATTTCTTTTTGTCTGACTTTAGTAACGAAGGAATGAGATAACCCAGCGCTGATCGAATCAGATTTTTTTTCATATGCTACAACCTCCAGTTTATAGTAATACGAAAACAAGATGCAATTTATACGAAATCTAAAAGTGAAAACCTCATAGAAAACAATAGTTCTAGTAAAACCCCATGAGCGATTTAATTTTCCCCTTTTCTTTATATCACCACTGCAAAAAAAACCCATTACCAAAATTTATCCATGACTTGTTGCATTGTCTAGGGTTTTATATTGCAACAATACATTTTTTTTTTATTTCTGTCAGCGTCACTTTTTATTGTTGTAACAATGTTCTTTGTAAAGTAAAGGACTTTCAACAATAAAATAAATTTTGAATTTACGGGAATGAAAGTATTGTTATAAAGTATCCACTGAATGAAAAAGTAATATAAATTAGTTTTGACTAATATCTTTTCACTCAATTAAAAATTCTCCGATATTTAAACAATAAATGGACTCCTTGAATTATTCCCCCATCTTTTACAATTTCTGCGCGCTTCTCCTTCTTCATGCACTGTGGAGAAGATAGAAGGACATACATACATAAAGATAACGCTTGTTTACCTTCTGGTCTTATTAGAGAGACTATTGCATGATCCGAGGCTGTAACGGGCAATCTTGAATAATGGGATTGGCTGAGAGAAGTGAGATCACTTGGAGTCTTGATCCATATTTTTTCATATGCCCGCTTTTTTTTCAACAAATATTGTCACTTACTTTCTCCAAGAATGTAAATGTTCCTTCAAATCTAGTTCTTTATTACTAATTTTCATATGTCTGCCTCCCATTTTATTTTTTTTTTTACATATATTGTCGCTAATCGCGGAACGCTATTGCCCTCCCAAACGCATCTTTTCTCTTTGTTCTTCTGTTTCTTCGGTTCTGTATAACGATGCTTGCACGGGCTAAATCGAATAATAACGAGGTCAATGCGGACACTACGTCATAATGTGTGTTTTAATATTGTTGAAGTGTGTTGTATTAGTGTTTTCACCTCCCGCTTCACTGTAGATGAGAGGTCCCGTGATAAATCTACGTTGAATTTGAAGCAACACGCCTTCCTGTGGTAGACGGTACAACTAAAAGAGGTTCCATTGAAGCACTGGTAATGCACCTTATGTTATTTTGAAATGCAATTGATAATTCACCTGAGCCATCAATCCTTTCTTTCATTCTCACTGATAAACTAAAGCCTGCTCATAATTATATTTCCATTATGACAACAATGAGTGTAAATTTCCTTGGTATTCTTTTCATCCCGAAATACAACCTCTCTGCATTGTGACACAGATTGTCCATTTCCACAGTTGTTCTTCTAGTTCAGGAACAGTTCTTAGCTGTATAAAAGTTTGTATCTGATAGCTTGATTTTGTCCCTTCAATATTCAGATTCCATGCTTCCTTCATTGCTGTTGTACCCATATTGATAAGTTATTTCCTTTTATTCGTCTGTTCCTTCCGGCTCTTCTCCCATACGCTTGTCCCATTACTGCTAATCATATTTTTTGTCTTCGTCTGTTTCTTCGCTCTTCTCTGGCTAATATGAAATATAACTGCCAATCGTCTATTTCCTTTATGAGTTCTTCTGGCTCTTCTCCTGCCCATCTGTGCCAAGGTCTGACAATGGGTTATTTCTTTATTCTTTCTGTTTTCCGCTTTTCTTGTCCTGCATACGCTAGGTGCCATAGTTAAGACAATCAAGGGCTTCTTTTCTTCTTCTGCCTAAATAACTCTCCTTTCACGCTTAATTGCCTCCCTTGCCTAATTGGCAGCATCCTCTAGTAATAACTGAACGAAGTATAATTT